>CAJQZJ010034167.1:380346-507492 GCA_907164525.1 Lophiomys imhausi
AATTACAGACATCTGTGATCTGCAATGTGAGTCCTGGGATTTGAACATGGGTCCTTTGGAAGAACAACCAGTGCTCTTAACCACTTGGCTATCACTCCAGTCTGAAAAGTGAGTCCAGGACAGCCAGGGCTACACAGAGAAACCCTGTCTTGAAAAAAAAACAAAAATAGAGAGAGAGAGAGAGAGAGAGAGAGAGATGATTTTCCAAGGCTAGAGAGAGGACTCAGAGTTTGAGAGCACTGACTGTTCTTCCAAGGGCCCTGGGTTTAATTCCCAGACACCATATGGTGGCCCACAATCATCCATAATGAAATCTGGTGCCCTCTTCTGGCCTGCAGGCATACCTGCAGACAGAGCACTGTGTATATGATAAGCAAAATTTTAAAACATGAAAAAATGAGAGATTATTTTCCTCTAATCTATTTTAGGTGAAGTTTTAGAGTCTTCACTGTCATTAGTGTAAAGAGGTGAGAAGAAGAGAGGAGACAAAGTCAAGACTGAAGAAAGATACTCCAGTGTAAGGGACCAGAAAAGAATAACATGGAGCCCTGACTGTTGGAACAGCTGTCCCCTCTGCATGTGAGATGTTTCCTAATAATACATTAGTTGTTGTATATAAATTTTTCTCAGGGGGTTATTTGTATAATATATTTTTTAAATATTTATTTATTACTTCAGTGTACATCTCCATCATAGTACCCTCTTTCCACCCATCCCAGTCCTGCCCTCCCACCATCTACCCCCTATCCCTTCCAACACACTCCTCTGGAGTGGAGTGTCCCTATATAACATTCCCCCACCCCAGTTCAGCAGTCATATGAGGGCCAAGAGCCTCCTCATACAATGGGAGCCTACAAGGCAGCACCACTAGGGCAAAGTGTCTCATTGACAGGAAAAAAAAAATCTATGTTCATGTTCCATTTGGTGCATTCATTGTAGTATAGTTATCCTGTATTATATGGCTAAAATCCGACGATAAGTGAACAGATGCCATGTGCATTTGAAAATTTAGAACTGAATAGCTTGTTAATCTGTGAGAAGTGGTTAAAAGGTAAAGACTGAGTATCAGAAACACAAGTATCCAAGCAAGCTGGATGAGAGATTACTTGCTAGTAATTCCAGCATTTAGGCAGCAGAGGCAAGAGAATCAGACACGTCTTGGCACTCCTGGTTACAGGGGAATTGCAGCAAGTTTGAAGTAAGCCATGTGCTAGATAAAAAGAGACAGAAATAAATCCAAATTTCATCACCAAACTAACAACCCACTAAAGTCAGATATGTTCCAAAGTATGGATGATGGCAAACTACAAATTTAATCATATTTATTCAAAACCACATTTTCTATTCTGAGGATTCCAGGTTAACAATAATGAGCTATATTGTGTTCTACAAACTCCTAATGCTTGGAGGTAAAAGTAAAGATAAAGAAATGTCTATGCCTGGGGCAGGGAAACATGCCTTTGATCCCAGCACTAGGGAGGCAGTGGCAGGTGGATCTCTGAGAGTTCAAAGCTACCTGGTCTACAGAGTGAGTTCCAGGATAGCCAGGGCTAAACAAAGAAATCCTGTCTCAAAAAACCACCCATATACACACAGGGTAAAGATAAAGAAATCTCTTTATGACATGTATTAAATGGTTAAAAATAAGACACAGATATTCCAAAATCCTGAAACGTTTTGTTGCTAGTGTTTTGAAACAGGAAAGAAACATCTTGGACTCTGGCTATAGCTTATGTTCAAGGACAGAGCAATTAATTTCCTACCAATTAAGAGGCCACAAGTTTGATCCCCAGCACTAAAAAATAAAGTGTAGAGCAAGTTAAATGAAAATAATTTCCAGTGAAATTGATCCAGGTTACTTTCCTAACACCTGGCCCTGATAAACATATATATATTCTCTAATTTTATTATGTACAAAAGTGTTGTGTTGAGTGTGGTCATGCATACCTTGGTCCCAGCACTTTGAAGGCAGAGACAGAAGGATCTCTGTCTCTTGGAAGCATAATACAAGAAAATATCAATTTCAAGGCTCCCCTGGGCTACAGAGTGAGTTCAAGGCCAACCTGGACAATTTAATAAAGCCCACTTTCAAATTCAAATGGGGGTATAGCCCAATGATAGAACACTTACCTAGCAACCCAAAGGCAAAAGTTCAGAGCTATGACAAGAACCTGAACTATACTATAGAGAAAGGTCTAAATGAAGCTGACCTCACTAGGTACACCTTTAACTCTGCAGGCAGGAAAGATGGGTTGTTCTACATTCCATGTTAGCCAGAGTTACAGGTGAGACACTGTCTCAAAAGTAGGAAAAAAAAAAGAAATGAAAATAAAAAGTAGAAGTGAATTTTATTTTATGGAGCTATAGTAAAAGTGGTTTTTTGGGAGGAAGTTATATTAGTATTAAGATTCCTAATGATATTAATTGAGATATCAAGAGGAAAAAAGAGAATTAAATATTTTCTAAGGTATACCATTAGACATAGGTGTGGTAAATGTTTATATTAGGGATGTTCAAAGGATTAATGACTTAATTATTAGGGTAAGAACATAGATCTGTATGTAATTATAGCAAGTTTATATACAGGAAAATAAAATAAAATAAATTTAGTTTTAGCTGGGCACTGTTAATGGATGCATTTAATCCTAGCACTCAGGAGGCAGAGACAGGCAGATCTGAGTTAAGTCCAGCCAAGTCTACAGCTTGAGTTTCAGAACAGCCAGGGCTGCACAGGGAAACTGTGTCAAAAAACAAAATATGTATAGTGTTTCTAAGTTGAATTAAAGAAAATTAATCAAGGGGCTCATAAATGGTTGTGATTTGAGCCTGATTTATGAGGAATGATATGAATTTTCAATGTACATAATAGCAATTTCTGTTTTAATTACTATGTGTTGTATTAACACTTCCATTTATGCTATTTCTATACAGTGCATAGTAAGTGTTTTGGACATTGATAAACATTTATTTTTTTTAAATTTTGTAGGTAGGCCAAGTGTGCTGGCACATGCCTTTAATTCCAGCACTTGGGAGGATGAGGCAAAAGGATCTCCATGAGTACGAGGCCAGCATGGTGTATAGGGCAAGTCTAGAACATCCAGGGATGATACACATAGAAACCTTGTCTTGAAAATCATAAAAAGCAATTTTGTTTTTATTTTAAGAAAAGATCTGACTATGTAGCTCTTGCTGGTCAACTCAGAGATCTGTCTGTCTCTCCCTCCCCAGTACTGGGATAAAGGAGTGCACCACTACACCCAGCCAGCCCTGATAAACATACACATTTTCTCTAATTTTTGCTGTACAAAATCTGTTGTTTCATTTGTGGTCATGTACACCTTTAAAACATAAAAACAGTTTTTTTCTTTCTCTTTTATTTTGACTATTTGGTTTTTCAAGAGAAGATTTCTCTGTATAGCCCTGGCTGTCCTGGACTCATTTGTTCTGGCCTTAAAAACAAATCTGCCTACCTCTCCTTCTTGAGTACTGGGATTAAATGCATGTACCACCACACCCAGCTACAAACAGTTTAAGAAGATAGAAGAGAAAGACCCTGCCATTTCCAGCAAATCAAGTCCTGTCTTCATCTTTGCAGTGGAGACTTTAGGAAAAACTACAACCATGGAGGGGTCTTCAGGAAATTCTGTTCCAAGCCGGCCTTTGGTAGTAAGTACATAGTTCACACAAATTGTGAAATGTTCATCCTTGTACTTTTTCCTTATATTTAAGCTCCCTTAATGTAGCATAGTTGTACTTGACAAAAAATTGATATGGGTAGCTGCTAACAACTTGTTAATTCTTGTTGGGAGAAATGTAAAATGTACTTCATTAGCCCACAATGACAAGGTTTGTTCTGTGAAATGCATTGCTGGATGATTTTGTCTTGTACCAACATCTAGTGCTCTTGCACAAACTGAAATGGTGTGCTTCTGCACTAGTGACATCTGTGTGTTACTGAGGGTAGGGTTGGAACATCAGCATGCAGTGACCATAAGAAAGAAAAGAGTAGCATCCTTAAAGGAAGATGGAGGGAATCTGTGTGTAAGTGGTTTGGAAGAGACCCTCAGCTTTCCATTCTTGACAGTCATGTGAGCTAGATGTCCCAGATCTCCTAAGTAGAACCTTTATTGCTGCTATCTTGGGCGTCTACAAAATTCAAATCTTTGAGTCTCAACCTAGACCTTTTCGTGTTTCAAAAATTTGACTTTTAGAAACTTTCACAGATATTTTAGTCCCTGCTGTGATCTGAGACCTATTTCTTCAGAAAAAAAATGGATGGTAGAATATTCATGAACTGAGAAAATTATCCATAACCAGTAATAGAGTTCATCCTGTGTTGATTAAATCTCATTTTATTTTCAAAGGGCAGACTCACAAGAAGTATGATACCCCAGAAATTACAGAAGAGAAAAAAGGTCCAGGTTGCCAAGAGGAAGGCCAAGGTCAAAACCCAATATGGTGTAACTGAAAGCACTCCTGTGAGGTTGACCAGTTGCATCTTTCCAAGCCCTGTGACTAGAATAACTTCCCACCCTGGGAACAGCACCAGTTACAGGAAAAAGGAAGAGAGTCTGAAGAAACCCGAGCAGCTCTGTGGATCCAGGAGACTCAAGGACCTTCTTGTTAGAGACAGTAAAGGGAACCCAGTATGTCCAGTGGATCTTACAAACACTGAAAAGGAAAGAATTGCACTGGGAATGCAGGGTGAAATAAATGTCCAAAGTGGTGGTAAAGATCTGCACACATCCCTAGAGTTCACCACTGTCCAAACCTCATGTTCAGAAAAGACAGCACAAGTGGATCTTGAGCTGTCACAATGTTTCTCCAGTCAAAGAGTAACAATTCCAGTAGATATTCAGCTGTCAACATCTTACTACAGACAAGGGGTAACTACTGGGGACATCCTGAGACAGACCTGGAAGGTAAAGAGAGCCAGGAAGACACTGGCTGAGTCCTTGGAGGCTCATAGGCATCCCAGGCAGGCAGAGAACATGGGGGAATGGAACAAGGATGAGTATTCTGAATCTAAATAAAACTACTGGAAAACACATGTTGTGGTCTCTCTAAATTCTCTTTGAAGGAAATTTGTTTTACTTGTATGTATTTTTTGTTGTTTAATTTTGTTTGGCTTTGGTTTTTCAAGACAGGGTTTCCAGGGTTTACCTGGCTGTCAAGGATCCCTGCCTCTCTCTCCTGAGTGCTGAGGGTGTGTGTTGCTGGGCATGGTAGCACACGTCTTTAATTCTAGCTCGCAGGAGAACCAGGCCGATATCTTTAAGTTCCATGGCAGCGAGGTCGACAAAGTGAGTCCAGGACAGCCAGGGCTTGTTACACAGAAAACCTCAGTCTTAGCAGTCAAACAAAAAATAAATTATTATTGTGTGTTACCACTACCCAGTATTACATGCATTTCTTTAACAAATCTACCCTGATGATGATATACCTAAATCACACCCCTGATAAATATACCCATTTTTCTCTAATTTTATGATGTACAAAATAAGTTGATTCAGGTGTGGTCATGCACACCTTTAATCCTAGCATGAGGAAGGCAGAGGAAATAGAATCTGTCTGAGTTCCAGGTCAGCCAGGGCTCCACAGGGAGAAAATGTCTTCAAAAATGTATGAAAATATATTATGAAAAATATTTATTTCTATTTCTGCAGAATGTATTTAGAGATGTTGCACTCTGGATACAAAATGAGTATATGTAAAAGGCTGACATAAAATAGTTGGTGAGATAATGGGTATGCTGATTAGATTATTGGTATCTTTATAGTGTATATGTGGCTCAGAGCATTCAACATATTTTTCTTGTTTTGTTTTTGTAAATAGGGTTTCTCTGTTTAATAGTTTTGGTTGCCCTTGAACTAGCTCTGTAGACCAAGCTGGCCTCAAACAGACAGAGTTCCCCAGCCTCTACTTCCTGAGTACTCAGTTTAAAGGTGTGTTTTCCCATACCTGACTTAAAAACAGTTTTCTTTTCTTACTCTTTTATTATGATTATTTGGTTTCTCAGTGTAGCCCTGGCTGTCCTGAACCCTTTTGTTCTGTTCTCAAAAACAAAGAGATCTCCCTACTTCTGCCACCTGAGTATTGGGATTAAATGCATGCACCACCATACCCAGCTACAAACAGTTTAAGAAGATTCATCAGGGAAGTGCAACTTAAAACAACTCTGAGATTCCATCTCACACCTGTCAGAATGGCAAAGATCAAAAACTCAAATGATAGCACATGCTGGCGAGGATGTGGAGAAAGAGGAACACTCCCCCATTGCTGCTGGGACTTCAAAATGGTGCAACCACTTTGGAAATCAATCTGGAGATATCTTAGAAAATTGGGAATAATTCTACCTCAAGACCCAGCCATACTCCTCTTAGACATATATCCAAAAGATTGGAAACAAAACCACAAGGACTTTTCCTCAACAATGTTCATTGCAGCTTTATTTGTAATAGCCAGGAACTGGAAGCAACCCAGATGTCCTTCAACTGAAGAATGGATAAAAAAAAACTGTGGTACATTTACACAATGGAATACTACACAGCTATCAGAAATGAGGAAATCATGCAATTCGAAACCAAGTGGATGGAACTAGAAAAGCTCATCCTAAGTGAGCTAACACAGTCCCAGAAAGATGAACATGTATGTATTCCCTTACAAATGGATATTAACCATACATCATAGGATAACTATCGCACAACCCACACACCCAAATAGATAGGTACCTAGCATATCTATCCTAGGAAAAATTTTACCCACCAGTGAGTCATGGAATCTACTGTAGTTTAGTGGAACACCATACCTTAGATGGTGTGCCTTATCAAGCTCCAGTACAAGTGGAAGCTCTTGGCCCTCACATGGCGCAAGTTCTGAGGGAGTATGATATGTGAGGGCCCACCTCATCTGAGGAGAAGGAGAGTACCAAGTAGAGGAACAAGGAGGGAGGGAGGGATGGAGGGAGGGAAGGAGAGAGGAAGGGAGAAGCCAGGAGGGGAGGAGGGAGGAAACTATGTTCTAGAGTAAATAATACATTTTTTTAAGAAAAGAGTTAATAAGCTTAAAAAATATAATAAAAATACAATATAAAATTTTCAAACTATAATTTACCAAAGGTATACTTGCCTTACTGTTATGAAAGGAAACTGGCCTTAATTTCAGATTAGAATGTTAGATGGCAGGTGGCCACATAGATTACAAAAACATGATAGCACCTTAAAAGTTTTTTTTTTTTTTGTAGATGTATAGGACATTTTCATGTTTTGGCATTAAAAAGCTGGTAACAGGTTTAAATTACTGTAAATAAATTAAAGGTTACTGCTGTTCAACCTGGTTTTCTAAACCTCCAAGAGTTGAAAAAAATTTGGAGCTAAGTTAAAAATACATGAAAAGCTTGGTGTTAGCCCATGCCTTTAACCCCAGCAGAGACAGGAGGATCACTATAGAGTTAGTTGGCTTATAAATTCTAGAGTTACAAGGAACAGGGTGGTGATGGTACACACCCTTAATCCCATCATTTGAGAAGAATACACACTTAATCCCAACACACTAAAGACAGAAACAAGCAGATCTCAGAGCTCAAGGTCAGACTGACACAAAACAAGCTCTAAATAGAGAAAAACTTCTATCCAGGGGTGGTGGAGCACATCTTTAATTCCATCAGTTGGGATTAAAGTGGTTACATGTCTTTAATCCCAATACTTAGAATGCAGAGACAGGCACATAGGATTTGGAAGTATTTAAGTTTAAAAGCTATTTACAAAAGGCATGCTGAAATTCAAACAAATTATCCTTTGAGATCTCAAAATATATACACTAAAGGTTTGTTTAGCTCCAAAATATAAAAATAATTTCTTCTTTAATCCGAATTGAAAGATAATACTTAAAATATTGCCAAAAACGAAATTTGCTCCAGGAAAAATATTACCTGACCCCCCCCCCAAAAAAAAATGAAGGTAGTGTCCCAGAGTTAGGATTAGGGCAGGGCACTGTTCTTATCTTTCCAGGAGATTTCAAGCATCCATCCAAGGAATCCAGGGACAACTGGACAACAGAAACCTCAGAAGAAAACAGATCAGACACCAAAGAAGATAAGTAGTCCAGACTATCCAGCCTTTCAGCCTTCCTCAATAGCTGTTTTGTCAAAAGTCTACAACCACAACAACTCAAAATCGCTAATATTGTTCAGCTCCACAGACTGCTCCAGCCAGAACTCCAGTAAAGCCCTGAAGTTCAGCTTCTGTCTACGAACTTCTTAGGACATTTAAATAGCTGAGCACAAAAGGACTGAACATCAAATTATTCTATTAACATTTTTAACCATTTTTCCATTCTTATTTGGGCCACAAACAGGTTTACTACAACCCAAATCAGCAGGAAGTCATTTTAAGAGAGCGACATCCCATCCCCAGAAGGTGGGGAGGGTGCTTTTCCCCACTTTGGTCATTTGATGGATAATAGAAAATCTTGTTATTTAGGGTAACAGATTACAAGCTGTTGAATGGTCTTGTTAAATGGGTTTTGGAGGTTAGATACAGGGACTTCTCTCTTTTTCTTTTCGGTATCCTTCTTTCTCTCCTATGTAGGGGTGAACAGACTTGAGAAAAAATGGGACATAGACATAATATAGGAAACATCAAGAAAAAAGGACAGATAATATTGAATATGCCCTTATACCTTTGTATATTGATACAAAATTAATATTATATTTGGTTAAATTGGTATTGGGCTTTGTATATTAATGCAAAATTAAGATTGTATTAGCCTCATCGGTATTGATCTTTGTATATTGATACAAAATTAAGATTATATTTAGCCACAATGGTATTGACCCTTGTATATTGATACAAAATTAAGATTATATTAGGCTACATAGGTATTGATCTTTGTATATTGATACAAAATTAAGGGTAATGCTTTTTAAAGGTATTGTACCTAGTAATGCTTAAAAATGAAATGTGAAGTTTCGGCCTTTTGCTACCAACTGTCATAAACTGTTTAGGATAATTAAAAAATGCAAACTAATAGTCATGGAAGTGTGTCATTTTGTTAGTTACTATGACATTCTATCACAGTTATTTTTCTAAGCTAATCAGAAATCAAGTTGCTAAGAGATAAGCAACATTTGCTTATCTAAATATAAAAGATAGACATGGGCGTCTATAACAACCTCAAGGGATCTGCAGAATATGGCATTCAAAGATGTTTTCTTAAGATTTTTTGATATTGAGACATGTCAGCTCCTGACAGCACCCCTAATCTACTCCAAGTAGAAGATGAGCATAGAAGAATCTCCAGTGGGAGATGGTTCAATTAGTGCAAGCCTATCTCTTGGCAAGAAAAACCCCTTGCTTCAACTGTAGACAGAATGCTGTCCAAAAAGGAAAAAACTTGGAAGAAGGTAAGTTGACACCCTAGCTCTACCAAGACAGGGCAAGCAAGTCCTTCATAATTCCTGCTTTACAATCAATGTCTGTCAGAGAAATGGGGCCAAATGGCTGAATATTGATACTGTAATGTATGGAGAGAAAATGGGAACTGTCCAGGCAGCCACTGGTATGTCATTTCTTAGTTTTGGAAGCTGCGGACCCTGCACTTCCCATAAAATCAGATGTATTTATCCCTCTCAGGTCTCAGAGGTGGTTGAAGAATAGATAGCTAGAGTCTCATAGTTAAATTTTGAGTTATTTAGGAATCAAGAGTGTGTTCTTGATATAAGAAGATATTTTTAAAACTGTGATGCAAGTTAGTATGAAAGCTGAGTTAGATATAGAACTTTAAACTCATGGAGATGATTAGATAGTAGAATGTTAAAGTAAGGTACCAAATACATATGGATTGGACATTGGGAATGTATGCTAAGCTATATAACTCTCATAATTGTGGCCTATTTATTTCTGTTGCTTTGCATTGTATTTATTGTTATAAGAGAAAGAACCATTTGTTGGACTGAAAGGGGGAGCTATTGGGGGGAAAAGATACACCTTAAACTTAAAAAAAAAGGAAGAGGATGAGGTTGAGGGGGAAGAGGGTGGAAGGGTGGGACTGGAAGGGGGACTAGGAAGGGGATTGTGATTGAGATGTAACTTGAAGAAATAAAGAATAAATTATAAGAAAAAAGACGAAGATAGAAGAGAAATACCCTGCCATTTCCAGCAAATCAAGCCCTGTCTTCATCTTTGCAGTGGAGACTTTAGGACAAACTACAACCATGGAGGGGTCTTCAGGAAACTCTGTTCCAAGCCAGCCTTTGGTAGTAAGTACATAATTCAGACAAATTGTGGAATGTTCATCTTTGTATTTTTTCTTTATATTTAAGCTTCCTTAATGTAGCACAGAGTTGTACTTGACAAAAATTTGATGTGGATAGCTTCTAACTACTTGTTAATTCTTGTTGGGAGAAATGCAAAATGTACTTCATTAGCCCACAATGACAAGGTTTGTTCTGTAAAATGCATTGCTGGATTTTTTTTTTTAATTGTATCAACAGCTAGTGTTTTTTCACAAAATGAAATGGTGTATTTCTGCACTAGTGTCACCTGTGTGTTACTGAGGGTAGATTTGGAACATCAGCATGCAGTGAACATAAGAAAGAAAGAGTAGTATACTTAAAGGAAGATGGAGGGAATCTGTATATAACTGGCTTGGAAGAGACCCTCAGCTTTCCATCCTTCATAGTCATTTGAGCTACATATCTCACAAGTCTGCTAAGGAGATCCTTTATTAAGTTTCTCCTTTTTAATTTCGTTTTGAAAGGTAGAAATTTGAGTAGTAATGTTTTAAATAATAGTGTTCTCAGTTCTAATAGGGATGTTCTGAGTTAGATTGCATATGAAAATATCCTTTAGGTCAGACGTGATCCACAATATGACTCTGGGATAGATCCATCAGCAATCAAAAGACAAAAGGAAATGCCTTATGTTTATAGTATTTAGATGAAAAGGGTCTATATGTTTAGTAGTTAGTTTAGTGAAGTTACTAGGTAGGTTACAAAGACTGAACTCAAGCTGGCCTGGTTAGCTTGAATCTAATCCTTCATCTCTTCCTACCATGGGACTGCTATTTGGTAGGTGTTTAGCTTCTTAGTGACGGTACTAAATACCATATAAGACTGGAATTCTGGTGGTACTAGGCCTGGCAAGGGAGAGAAGGGGCAGCAGGTATGCAAATCACCTCTGTAATGCTCTGTAGATAGTTTTATAATGTTAGGTATGATGGGAGAAGAAAGGATTCTTTATTCAAAATTGTTCAATTTCAGGTTATATATATTTTTTTAAATTTGAAGTCTCATTTTTTTGGGCCATGTAGATGAATTAGAAACTCCTACCCTAGCCTGATGAATGTTAGGGTTATAGGCAAGAATCTCACACCCAACAGTTATTATTTTTATTCACATTTAGAGTACATGTATAATCTAGCTTTCAGGGTTAGTTAGTGATTTATAAGAGTCCTTTTCTTCTCCCATCATACCTAACATTGTAAAACTATCTACATAGCATAGTAGCTTGTTAGTGCTTTTTTGTTAATATTACCTTTGTTAATATTAATGAATGGTGACTTATGTGCTGCAGCTGTATTGTCTTAGACTTGCCTTGTTTGTCTTTTTTAACTCTCTATTGTAATCCTATCAATAAATGTTTCCATTTGAAATACAAGTCCAAAGTTTCTTTTATGTGATGGTAATTTGATGCTATAAAGATATTATTATAGATGCTGATATATATCTATCATTTATTTATCTCTCTATACTAGCTCTTGGTGAGATGTGTTGGCACATGCCTTTAATCCCAGCACTTGGGAGGAAGAGGCAGGTGGATCTCTGTGAGTTCAAATCCAAGCTGCTCTCCAAAGTGAGTTCTAGAACAGCCAGGGATGATACACAGATAAACTGCATCTCAAAGTACCAAAAAAAAAAAAAGCTAACACAGAAAGGAAGACAACCAATAATTATGATATAATGCATTTTGACATATTCCTCTGTAGCTCACTATCCTTCCCCTCCCATGAATCTTTTCTCTCCAGTCATTTCCATGTCCCCTTTATGTCGTCATTACATTTATGATTTTACATCTGTAAATTCTATGACATACAACCAACCATGTCTTTGAGCCATAGAATCCCAGAAGGCATTATTCTCTGACACATCTTGACGTCAGGGCCATGGCCTTCGTGCCCATTTCCTTTAACTCTTCCTAGATACAAATGACTTATTTAATGTAATGAACCAGAACCCCATGTAATAGGAAAGAGGCCTGAGGAGCATCTGACTACACCAGGAATGGAAAAGAGCTATGTAGATGTGACGCTTATTCTTGGTTAACTTGATTAGATGGTTGTTAGGATCAATTTTTATTTGATTACAATGTAGTCCAGTTTCAAAAGCCTGGGAATTGAGATGGACCCTGTACTCCAGGTGAACTTGCTCCAAGAACTGCAAATTGAAAAACAATACTACCCCCAGAGTTTGGAAATTACCTAACTGTCACTAGGAGACCAAGTTCTTTGTCCCCAGTATAAAGTTCCTCAACATTTACCCAGCACCAATCAATATATAGATAGATATGCTAATCAAAGCTAGCCAGACCAAGGTTGCTTGATTCTGCCTCACAGAAATGCATAAACTTTGATGTCAACTCTAATTAGGGTCAGCTTCTTCCCCCTTGCCTGGGGGTTCTGTGAGGCTCCACAACAGCGCTGGTGAATAAGACCTCTTTCTTTTGAATGGATCTCGATTCCTAGGGATTCACGGGTTCCCTCAAATACAGGAGTACATTTCCTGCATCTAATATTTGGATATCCCACTGGGATGAATTTGGGGCTCTGAGAGTCACTAGGAAAGTCCCCTCGAGATGGAAGCAAGCTAGGGTGAGCTAGATTCTTGTCTGTCTTGGCTCTTTTATTGTTTGTGAGAACATTTAGATTCTTTATTATTTTTTCAAGTTACTTTTCAATCACAATCCCCTCCCTACCTCCCCTCTGGTCCCACACTCCTAGCCTCTTCAGTTATTTAAACGCCCCAGGAAGTTTGTAGACAGAAGCTGAACTTCAAGGCTCTGCTGAAGTTCTGGCTGGAAGAGTCTGTGGAGATAAACAATCTTAAGTGATTTTGAGTTTTTGTGGCTGTAGATTGTGGAGGAAAGAGGTATTAGGAAGTCGGCAAGGCAAGCTCATCTGGGCTACTTGTCTTCTTTGGTGGCTCACCTGTTTTCTTCTGAGGTTTCACTTGTCCAGTTGTCCCTGAACTCCTTAGATGGATGGTATTAATCTCCTGGAAAGATAAGAACACAGCACGGGCCTAATCATAATTTTGAGACAGTACTTTTTTTTGGCATGTAATAATTTTCCTGGAGCAAATTGGGTTTTTTGACAATATAAAAAGCATTATCTTTCAATTGTGATTTAAAAAGAAATTATGTTGATATTTTGGAACTAAACAAAACTTTAAGTGTATATATTTTGAGAATTCAAAGGACAATTCACTTTGAATTTTATCATGACTTTTGTGAGTAGCTTTACCTTAAATCATTCCAAATCCTATCTGTAACAATGTTTGCTAAATCTTGGTATTAATTTCCCCCTTCACAATTAAAATTATAAAAATACAGTTCTTACAAATAATGATGTTTAAATATTTGGTTTACAAATATAGTTTGTGTAGCTGGGTGTGGTGGTACATGCCTTTAATAACATCACTCAGAAAGCAGAGGCATGCCTGGTCAGCAAAGTGAGACCAGTACAGTCAGGCTGTTATACAGAGATAACCTGTCTCAAAACACACATATGTGTGTGTGTATTTGTATATATGTATATATGTGTATATGTATATATGTACATATATATCTTGTATGTATAGTTATGTCTACATAAATTTTATCTATATGTGATTATGTTTTTTTACATCATGTACTTAACATCATTGGCTAATAAGTAAGTGATGATATGAACTCAAATTTTTAATTTGATTCTGGTTCATGTAGTTCATAATACAAATGACATTTAAAAAATAAAATATGAGCTGGGTGTGGTAGCACATGCCTTTAGTCCCCGCACTTGTGAGTCGGAGGCAGCGAGATCACTTTGAGTTAGAGCCTAGCCTAATCTACAAAGTGAGTATAGGATAGCCAGGACTAACCAGAGAATCCTTGTCTCAAAAAATGAAATAAATCAAATAAAAAATAAATAGAGGTGGCTAATGGTCATGATTTTTTTTGGAATATTTAACATGATTTATTAAACTTAAATAATGTGCTTTTAAGGACAAAACTACCATACTCATATAATTCTAGTCAATATCAATTTATGGTTTATGTGAACTTTAGGAGATGATTATTCCTACTTCAAAATATGTTTTTTTCTATTGAACAATTGCCTTCTGTTTAGATTTGAAAAACTTATATCTGTGTCTATGCCTCTAAGAATATTTTGCATGTAAATGGATGTATATACACATATAAATATTTTAACAATATTATAACCACTACAATCTCTTTACAGACAAAGAAATGATTCTGGGTGTGGTGGCACACACCTTTAATCCTAGCACTCAGGAGGCAGAGGCAGGAAGATCTCTGTGAGCTCGAGGCCAGTTTGGTCTACAGAGTGAGTTCCAGGACAGTAAGAGTTAAACAGAGAAAACCTGTCCTGAAAAACATGCAAATAAACAAACAAAATGAAAATAAATCAAACAAATGAACAAACATGTTTTTCAAGATTCAATACAGGCTTCTGACTTATTTTTAGGGAAAACTGCATCTTCATACCTTCAGTTCCAGTGACCTAAATTGATCACAGTGAGACTTGTGTAATTTTAATAATTCTTCAAAAGAGATGCAACTATGAAAGGAGGTTTATCTATGTGAGTACATGACTATAAAATGTTCTCATATATGTTGAATGAAGACTTTTAAATATGACTGTTTCTGGGTCAATCACCTCCCTCTCAGTAAGTCCTTACCAAGTCTCTGTAAGTAAATCCAATAAGCTCACTCATGAGATAGGGTAAACTTCAATGAAACTGAACTTTGAAGACAGAATAGACACTGATTACTTCATCCGGTCACTGGAGAAAATGTCTCATGTAGAAAGTAAATTCAAATGTTAATGTTAATGTGTCTCATGATATTAAGAAATAAAAATATTGTTACAAGGATTAAAAGATGTAAAGTGGTTTATTAACAAGATTTATGGTTGAAAATTTAGATGGATGAATGCCTAGAGAATGAAAAAAATTAGGAAGCTTCTGCAAGTTGTGAAGATCCAAGTTATAAGTGACATAGAGATGATGTATAGAGAACTAAAGGTTCTAGTTTTTAGAACAATAATTACAAAAACTCACTAAGATGTATGTCAAATAAAGTTTATTTAGAAATAACTGACAATTAGAATATTATACAGTAGTTAAACGTACCAGACTGGTATAACTCACCTTCCTAGTTAAATTAATAATCACACTTGAAGGCTATTTCATTATAAAATGCTCAGAGATTAAAAGGGAGATAATGTAATTGTTTTCTTGCCCTCCAATGTCAATGAGGTCCCATAGGACTGTGGACCATATCTAAAAATACTCTGGATCTCTAGAAAGTCTCACGTTTTCCTGTTCAGGGAGGCCATTGAGACCCCACTTAGTTAATTCTGTTTACTGTTCTGTCTATAAAGAGGAGGGGAAACTAAGAGGAAAGATTCCCTCCATGCTTCCAGGTGAAGGCACATCCAGACCAAGCAAGGACTTTGACTTACTCTCACACAGATGGAAAATTGGCAAAGAGAGGCATGAGGAGTCAGAGATGCCTCCAAATCCCAAATGCCTCTGTCTTAGGGTTTTCATTGCTGTGATGAAACACCATGTCCAAACAGCAAATTTGGGAGGAAAGCGTTTATTTGGTTTACATTTTCAGATCATAATACATCACTGGAAGAAATCAAGACAGGAACTCAAGCAGGGCAGGACCAGAAGGCAAGAGCTAATGCAGAGGCCATGAAGGTTGCTGCTTAATGGGTTCCTTCCCATGACTTGCTCATTCTGTTTTCTTATAGAACCCATGACCACCAGCCTAGGGATAGCACCACTCAAAATGGGCTAGGTCCTCCTACACCAAACACTACTTAAGAAAATGCCCTCAGGGCTTGCCTGTAGCCCATCTTATGAAGGTTTCTACTTAATTGTGGGTACTTCCTCTCAAATGACTTCAGCTTGTGTCAAGTAGACACAAAAATATACAGCATTCCACCTTCTTCCTGACAAAGTTTGTGGTGGCATCACTCCTTTGTTGTTGTGTTAAAGATTATTTTTATTTTATGTGTATGGGTGTGAGTCTCTGTGTGAGAATGGGATGAACCATCTACCACTGATCACTAATTGAGAAAATGGCTAACAGCTGGATCTCATGGAGCCATTTTCTCTACTGAGTGCCCTTTCTCTGCAATGACTGTAACTTGTGTCAAGTTGACACACATTTTCAGAAGTACAGAGACCCAAGGACAGGTTCTTAAAATTAACCTTAACAGGACAAAAACAAAAATTATATTTGCTTACCTACATTATTTTAAATATCCAGAAGAAAGATGTAACCAAAATAAAAATTATATATATAATATACATATATGTAAGATACATATTACACACACACACTATATATATATTTTTTTTAAACAATTAAAGGTACTGCACTCTTCAGCCATTATATTCTACCATATAAATGTTATTTGAACACCTATTTCTTTTTTTTTTTTGAGACAGGGTTTCTCTGTGCCACTTGATTGTCATGGCCTCACTGTGTACACTGGTCTGGCCTTGAAATCAGAGAGATCTGGATACCTCCGACTCCTGAGTGCTGGGATTAAAGACCTGTGCCTCTACACCTGCTTTTTTTCTCTTTTTTTCATTAATTAATTTATTTGTTTATTTTACACCCCAATTGCAACCCCATTCCCTCCCCTCCTCCCAGTCCCACTTTCCCATCCATTTTCCCTATGTCCCCCAACTCCCAGTTTCCAACCCACTCTGGCACTTCAAATCACATCAGGACTAAGTGCCTGCTCTTTCACTGAGGCAAGATAAGGCAGTCTGCTCAGGAAAAGGGATCCAGAGAGAGGCAACTGAGCTCAAGTCAGAGACAGCCCCTACTCCAATTGTTAGGGGACACACTTGAGGACCAAGCAGCTCATCAGCTTCATATGTGTAGTGGGCCAAGACCAGTCCATGAATGTTCTTCAGTTGGTGGTTCAGTCTCTATGAGCCCCCATGCCTGGGTTGGTAGACTATGTCAGTGTTTTTATAGCGTATTTAATCCCTCCAACTTCTTCAAACCTTCCTCTAACACTTACACAAGTCTCCCTGAATTCCACCTAATGTTTGGTGTGGAAGTCTCTGCATCTCTTTCCATTATCTACTAGTGAAGCTTTTTTGTGGTCTGTAGTCTCTGATGAAGTCCCATGGAACAGTTTAACAGAAAGAAGAATGCTAAGGTAAAAGAATATGGTACCTCCTAATGTGGTGTGGCCTTCCCAAGACAAAGTCCAGTGTGCCTTAGTATTATTAGTCATATGTACAATTTTGGTAATTCTCAAGCTATTTTCAAAGCATTACTAAGAAACTCTCTTCCCATATATTTTGTCTGCTTTTAGTTTTATTAGAGAGAGTGTCAGATGTCTAATGTTGGTAGTTGCTTGACCATATCTGGAATCAACCAAAAGCCAAGCATCTGTGCCCAGCTATGATGGAGTATTCTTATTTTCTATGTTTTGTTTTTGCTTTTCAAGACAAGATTTCTGTGTGTAGCCCTGGCTATCCTGAAACTCACAATGTAGAGCAGGGTGGCCTTAAACTCAGTGATCTACCTGCCTCTGCCTCCCGTATGGGTTAAAGGAGTGCACCCCTACTCCCCAGCAAAGGATTGCTCTTGATTGGATCATTAGAGTTTGTAAGACCAGCCCTAAATGGGCACCACATCTTCTGGTAGCAGCATACATAAAAGAACACCGAAGAAAGCTTTGTGGTTTGGCCTACTTTTCCTAACTCTCATTAGCAAGTTCATTTATCCCCCTGCTGATGTTTTTCTTAGCTGGTGTAAGAACCAACTTCTTCAGGACTCCAGTGAACATAGAACATCAGATGAGGCAGTCACACTCACTGAATGATCATTGTATTCTTGGTTTTTCTTTTGGTAGACGGCTATTGTTAGCCTAGCCATCCCACACAATGTAAGCCATGGTAATAAATCCCCTTTTATGCCAGACATCTTTAGTACTTTAATCTTAGTCATTGAGAAGCAGAGGCAGGCAGATCTCTTAAAATTATGTAATATAGCTGAATTGATGCTGTAATGGCAAACATTTGCTTTCATTTTTCTAAGCTTTGTTTAAAAAATCAGGTAGAGGAAATGCAGATACTATGGGCATGATCCTCTTACATCTGCTTCTATCCTTCCATGTCCTAAATACCAGGGAATTTTTATTAAAGACTACTGAAATAGTTCCAACGCTGTTTTTTTTTAACCACTGTACATGTTTTAAAAAAGCAATCACAATAGGAATTTTCATACCTTCTGCCTCTTCTTTCTTAATTATGTCACAATAAAGTCCTACACATTTACTTGCAGAACACCTTCTTTTAGAAACTATGTGCATGGCATTCACCTCACCTACTGGAGGAGTTTTAGTAGCTACAGCCTCCATTATTTAAACAGAATGTCCAAAACAGCCAAATGATGATGGGAATGTGATGAAATCTGCTCCATTGTTACTGCCCCATTGTTACACACAGGTCAAGTCCCTATTCAGTTGCCACTATGTTATCTAGCAGATAGCAGAGATCATTTAATAAAACATAAACAGGGTTTAGAATGTAAATGTTCAGCAGGGAAGACGGTGACCCAAAGAGCATGCAAGAAGTGCTAAAGATCTTGAATGTTTCTTGTCCTGAGATATTATCAGGGAAGCCACATGCAAACATATGTATATGTTACATTTACTAAATCATGTTTACAGGATATAGAAGTTTCTTCTTAACAGATCACCAGGGAGAAAAAGGGCAAGTATAGATAGAAAAATAAATGGGAACTAAACAAGACTGTATATCTCAAGATCTTCTTTCTTTTAGTTTCCTAAAATAGAGCATCTGTTGTACAGATCATTCCCCTCTGCCCTTATATAATTCATCTTGTTGTGATGAATTTTTTAGAAACAGAAATGTAATTGATACAGAAGTTGGTACCAGAGACCATGTTGCTGTTATTATTGTTCCTGTTTTTCTTCTCCTTCCCCTTCTCTTTCTCTCTCACTTCTCCCTCTGTCTCTCTAAGGATTGTGGAAGAATTTGGAATTTTAGACTAGAAAATTGGTGTAACACTGTAAGGACACCCTACCAGGCTGTTCTAGTAGACCCTGGAGGACTGTAGTGCTGATATAAATTGAACTTTGGAGTTCCACCTCCCGAGGTAGGTTACACAAGTGAACAATATTCACAGCTGAACTAAGGAGAGTTCTCAGTTTCTGGCAAGGAATCTACATGACTTCTATTCTTGTGCTAACAACTTGCCTAAGGTGAACTATAAAAGTAATGGATTAATTTCCTTTCTTCTTCTTCTAATTGTTGTTCTTGTTGTTTTGTGTTTGAGACAAGGCTTCTCTGTATAATAGACCTGGCTGTCCTGGACTCAACTTGTAGACCAGGCAAGCCTCAAATCACAGTTATCCAACATCTTCCGCATCCCAAGTGCTAGGGTTACAGTCATGTGCCACCATGGTCAGCTTGGATTAATTTAGGCTAAGGAACTCAAGACTGCATAATGATGCCAGGTATTGAGGCACATATTGTGTTTATCCCAGCACTTGAGAGGCAAAAGCAGGTGAATCTCTGTATGCTCAAGAGTCAAGCCTGGTATATATGGCAAGTTCCAGGACAGCCAGGTATAATACAAGAGAGAACTTGTTTCAAAATCAAATAAAAAGACTATGTAATGTTGAATCCGTGGTATGGTTTATTATTGATAATACTTATGCAGATCTACAGTGAAAAGGAGAAAGTGGGGCAATACAAAAAGAAATAAATATGTACTGGAGAGAAAAGGAGCAGCAGCTAATGCCACAGCTAAAGCATGTGCTAGAAGATGGGCTGCAATTGTTGAGGAGATTAGCTCCATTAACAATAGGTTGTCAGAGCTGGAGGTGTACTCATCAGTTAAGAGCACTGGCTACTCTTCCAAAGGACTAGGGTTCATAACTGTTTGTAATGGATCTGCTTGAGGACGCAAGCCTTAATTTCCAGCACTTCAGAGGTAGAGGCAGGTGGATCTTTGTGAGGTCAAGGCCAGCCTAGTCTGCAGGGTGATTTCCAGGATAACTAGGGCGAAACAGAGAAACACTTTCTTGAAAAAAAACAAACAAACAAAATTGAAAGAAAAAAATTTTAAGAAACCTGAAAGAGTGGAAGAATTGGTGGTCAGATGTGAAAAGTGGCATTGGGCTTTAAACCCAGCACTAGAGAGGTAGATTCAGATGGATCTGTGAGAGTTCAATGCCAGCCTGTTGTACAAAGTGAGGGTAGAACAGCCAAGGCTATTACACAGAGAATACCTGTCTCAAAACAAAACAAAAAACAACACACAAAAAAATGAAACAAACAAAAAGAAAGAAAGAAGGAAGGAAGGAAGGAAGGAAGGAAGGAAGGAAGGAAGGAAGGAAGGAAGGAAGAGAGGCAGAATAGGTTGCCAGTCAGGCATAATAACCCATACATTCATCATAGCACTCTGGAGGCAGAGGCCGGAGGATCTCTGAGTTTTAGGCCAGCCTACTCAACAGAGTAAGTTCCAGGTCAGCTAGAGTTGTTAAACAGAGAAACCCTGCCTCATTAAGCAAAAATTAATTAATTAATTAATTAATTAATTAATTAATTAATTAATGTAAAAAGCTGTTTTTGCACTGAAATAAAGGGAAAGAGGACCTCAGGGCAAAGTGTTACCTAGGTAAGCTTCCACAATATGGAAAAAATCCTAAAAATTGTCCTGCTCCTATTAAGCACCAGAATACAAAAACTATTGCTAATATGGCTCAAGGTTGACAGGGTCCACTCAAGGGTGACAGATGCTAGACACCCAGAACTCAGGAGAATCCTTTTGTTTTATTTAACATTAGGCTGCAATGTCTATAATTGTTTAGTCATTCTCAGGCCTTGGGATGAAAAAACCATAGTGAACTACTTACTTTTTCTAGTAAGTAGTAGTTCATGAGATTTCTCAACCTCCCTAATTACATTTCACAACATGAATTCATCGAACTTTAATTTTTTGTGTATGTCTAGAGAACTCATAGGATTACAGGATAGAGGAATGCCATCATTACAAGATTAAAGGAAAAACAAAACTAATGAACACCATTCATTAAACTTGTTTTATTGTAAAAGTAAATATACACTTCTGGCAACATGCTATAACTGCATTCAAAATTAACCTAGCAACACAATTTTATGGTAGCAAATCCTGTAAGTTTTAGTTAAAATTCAAACTACAGACACTAATTTATCATTATTATCATCTAATATTGTTACATATAGTTTGATTCAGCACATTTAGAGAACTAAGTAAATCAGAGAGAGGGACAAAAATTTTAAATGTTGCAAAATATACATGAAACAGATTGAATTTTGAGAGATAACAATGATACACAAAAATAAGAATGATAAGGTGCTATGAATTTCAAAGACTCAGAAATTATTTTGGCAAATTTCACCTTAAATAAATGACAAATATTTTAGAGCAACATAGTATACATACATACACACATACATATATAAGTGTGTGTATACATATATTGCAAATATTTATCAAAATATTCTAGTACTCTATTAATATGTACAAATCTTATACAAATTATGGGTACTAAAATAAATAAAATTATTTAGGTGGAAATATAAAATCTCAACATTTTCTAACAACAACTGTAAAGCTACTATTCATGAACACATCTTAGAATATCAGGAGTAAACTGACAAGAAGCTAACACCGAAGATATTTAAAATTTCACTAACCAAAGTAATTATAGGAATGCAGTACTGAAAAGAACAAATCAGATAACCTCATAGAATAGAGTGTTTAACTACATCAATCTGTTTGAGTTTCTACTGATCCTGAACATAAAAGCTGAGATTCACTGTTTGCAAATACAAGGACTTAGAGACCCTTTCCTAGAATTAACTGATACCACTTGTACATGCAGTTCCTGATTCTGTGAGACTGGGTCTACAATTCTTTCAAATAAAATGTAAATACCTTTTATGTGCTGTCTCAGAAGGGTCTCTTCCTAAGCCTAGGTACCTGAAATAGGTAGTAGTATGGCAAACTCCATTCTTCCCTAACTACTCCTTTGTACTTACTAAGCAAAGTAGGGACGTGGGAGAAAAAAGCAAGGGAATACAAAAACACAGAGAAAAGAGTTCTCTGTCAGGGATGTGGTGGGTTTTTCTGAGAAGGTATCTCAACAATTATTTAGGAGGAAAATGGAGTCTATAAGTGAGGATCCCCAGAAGAGGACACTCATCATCATCATCATCATCATCATCATCATCATCATCATCACCATCTTCATCTATACTGCTGGAGCATGAGGAGCTGCTATCCTCTTCCTCCTTGCCATCTTTGGTCATATTCCGCCTGAATGTCTGGGAGCCTCCACTATGGAACCGAGTATTCTCTGAGGAATCTGTCCCAGGATCCAGGAGCCCTTGTACCTTTCCAGGCCTCATTTGCAGCCCCTTGGCTGAGATGAAATGCTGATCTCTTTGTCCATACTTGGGGCTTCTGCCTCCAGACACGACCAAAAACTTTTGCTTACCACATGAAGCCTTCGCCTCTTTGTAGGCTGCATATTCCTCAGGTGACAGTCCTTGGAGCCAGAGGTCCAGCTGGGCCGAGTATTGTTTCTGTAGTTCCTCTGCCTGTCTATTATAATGTTCTCTTTGGTCCTCTGGGACTCTTTGCCAAAGCCTGCTAATCTCAACCCAGCGCTCCCTAAAGTCCAGATGGTGCAGCTCCGGACTTGACCATAAATCTTGGTGAAATTTGTGATATCCATGCATAGGGGGTTTCTTGGGTTCTCCCTGAAATTTCCTACCCGAGGAAAATGTTTTGGGAAATTCTGTTTTTAGAGGAGACTTTAGGTTTTTTTTTTTATCCTCTTGTGATTTTTTAGAGTCTTTGATTTGATGATTCCTGGGCACCATACATTTAGTAGGATACCCTTCACCAGGATAGTTTTCCTTGAACTGACTCATTTTTTTCTGAAAGTCCTGTTTCTCCTTGTGGAAGTCATGGATATATCTGTCTTTGACCTCCACTGGAAGCTGATGGCATTTCTCAGGAAGGACTCCGGTCAGCTGTTGGTTGGTGTCCTCAAGGTCCATTCGACAGTACTTGGCATGCTGCTTCTTGTGAAAGCACAGATAGGCAGTCAGGGGCCTTTTGGGGAAGGCAGGATGTTGCTTGACTGTCTTATTCCTGAGAGGTTGTTTAATAAGATCCTTGGCTTCCAGCACTAAATCTGTTAGTGTGCGGGACTTCCTTGAATTACGAGAAATCTGCATCCACTTTAGTTTGCACTTTTCTCCTGAAAAATGATCAAAAGCTACTTTGTCACAGTCTAGGTCTGCCTGGGTTTTTGTGAATGCTCTCAAGTCACTTGATGGGATACTATTCTTGGTGCTCTCCAGTAACTTCACAATGTCTCTTTCAGGCAATTTGCATTGGTTTTCAAATGATGCCATAACTGGCTTAGGTTCTGTGCCCACTAATAATATCTCAGTTGTGCAAAATCCTCAACAGCAACTCAAACTGCTTAGACAGATACACAACTTAGTAGATGGTTTCTGAATTCCACAGTTTGTGTGATCTGTATCTCTGAGGAGAAATAAAAAGAATAGTAGACTTCATTATTGGGACTTAGGAAAACAAATCAGGTATCACTTGCAATGTGTTAGTTATACAATTAATTGACAATTGGCAATTGGGTAACAAATGGATCATTTCTCCTTTTGATATAAAAGACGTTTGGCATGGCATGGTGGCCCATGCCTTTAATCCCAGCACTCAGGGAAGCTGAAGCAGGCAGATCTCTATGAGTTCAAGGACAGCATGGTCTACAAAGTGAGTCCAGGGCAGACAAAGCTACAAAGAGTAACCCTATCTCAAAAACCTAAAAAAAAAAAAAAGAAAGAAAGAAAGAAAGAAAGAAAGAAAGAAAGAAAGAAAGAAAGAAATAGAAGTTTGTGTTATATGCAATACAGTCATACCCTCTTCTGCACCCTTTTCTAAATATTTCAAGATCTTGCCTGAAAAATAAACAAATGAAGCAGGATGTGGTGGTGTACACTTGTTATGCCAGCACTAGAGAGGCAGATCTCTGTAAGTTGAAGGGTAGTCTGGTCTACATATCAAATTCTACCACAACCATTTCTACAAATGACATTCATAAAATAAAGGTGAATGAAATAAACAACAAGCACTTACATGACAAAAAAAAAGTGTGTGAGGGAGAGAGAGAGAGAGAGAGAGAGAGAGGAAAATGAATTTCGCACTACAGTGTCCTAAGCATTACTGCAATGGGGATAGAGCCAAGATATTCATCATTTACACGCACTTGAGCTTAAAACAGGAGGCAAGACACAGAACTCCTTAGATATCCAACTGTGGCATTTCCAGGGTTTGAATGTAAATCTGTAATAAATGATGGACTTATACAGCCTTCAGGACTCTGTGCAAGGTGTAAGAGGTTTTTGCTGAATCACCTTGCATAGGTTTCAAACATGCATTTCTTTACCACATTCGCCATTTTATTTGGCTGTCTATCCCACATACAAAAGCCTCAGTAAAAGCATTGCCTGTTTCATGAAGATTCTATAAAGAATCTGCCATCTAGAACTTGAACACATAGCAACAGCTCTGAGAGTTGCTATTCTCTCTCTAATATTGTCTTCTCTAGTGTAATTTCTGTGGAATGTAGTTTCACATTTCACTCTGGGTTGGACAACCATTAAGAGGGCTCATCCCAGGGAGAAGCTAATTCTCTTGAGGGAGAAACCAGGATAGTAAACTTCTGAATACTTGAAAATAATTTTTTAGTATAACAAGGTAAAGCTCTAGAGCTAGGGGCTGGAGTGATAGCTCAGTGGTTAAGAGCACTGGCTGCTCTTTCAAAGGACCCAGGTTCAGATCCCAACACCCTAATTGCAGTTCACTGCTGTCTGAAATTGCCCCACATGGTGATGCATGACTCTAATCCCAGCACTCAAGAGGCATAGGCAGGTGGAACTATGAGTGCAAAGCTAGCCTGCCCTACAAAGTTAGTCCAGAGTTGCCAAGGGTGATACACAGAGAAACCTTTTCTCAAAAAACCAAAATCAAAACAAACAAACAATCAAACAAAAAATTACAAAACTAGCCATTATTTAAAAACTCCTTACAAAGTAAATTGGTTATATTAGCTGGATATAAATAGAAAATTTTCTTTTAACTTTTTAAATAGTGTTAAAATCAACATTATCAACCATAAGCTTGCTTTATACTCAGTATCCTCCTGCCTGAAACTCCCAAGTAGTACCCAGCAAATCTGAGTGATTTCAACTACTTTCAGTCATTTTCTTAGTGCTAGGGATAGAACAGAATGTGTGCTAGGCAGGCTCTTAATGAACTGAACTGAGTTTCCAGCATGAGGTCTTTAAATGTATAATGTCACTAAACAAATGTGTCATAAACTAATACACTGAGAAAACATTTTGTAAAAATTTTTTAAAATGTATTTAAGATACAAAGCTATACCGTTTTTTACTGTGAAAATTCATAGACACATAGCATTATTTGATTTCTGTAATGTGCACTAAGGTTACATACCATGCTAAAATTAGAACTATATGGTATCTCCATACACTCAAAACTTAGATTTGAAAGGACCATAAAATAATTGGAAAAATCAAATTAATCTTATACTTTAAAGACATGATAGACTAAAATTCTACAGCTCAACAGTAAATTTAAAATATTGCCATTGTCTTTACTAACTATGACCAGTCCTCCTATTTGAGAATCCTAGAAATCTGTCAAAGTATATATTTCTGCATTCACGATTTCAACTCACCTCCAAATCCTCTGGTCACATCAATGCTTGCAGAAAATTCTGCCCTTTGGTTCAGGGCTCCCGTGGTCTCTGGACTCTCTAGAAAACAATTGTGACTTGAAGAAGGTAACCACAGTGTAGCCATATCCAAGTGCTTCTGAACTGGGTGAATTCTACAGTTCAGAATCCTTTATATAGAAAGGTGAAAGCCCCACCCTAAGGTGGAGGCTTAGGTACTAACATGATTTAATTAACACTTCTAATCTCCTTGCTAAACCCACCAGGCACACCCTGAGTGTTGTTTTAGCCTCATGGCTATATTGCTGTTTTGCTAAGGATAAGACAGGTTTTCTCATAGAAACTTCCATGGATGAAGTGTCAATATATTCAAAGATACTGTGATGGTGAGCCTTCATTAAATTAAAATATACTCTTTTGATCAGGGAGTGGTGACTCACGCCTTTAATCCCAGCACTGGGGAGGCAAAGACAGGCCAATCTCTTGAATTCAATGCCTTCCAGGACTACAAAGTGATTCCAGGACAGCCAGAAGCTACACAGAAAAACCCTGTCTCAAATTAACAAAGACAAAAATTACAATGGATGACTCTTTCTCTCCACTCAGAAAATGAAATTTAGCTGGAAGAGGACACATACCCATATCTAAGTGGTCCTGTCAGATATGGCCTCCACCCATCATTGTTTTTCCCAGCAGTCTCTGGCAAATGGTCAAGGTGGTATGAATGGGTGATGACCTTGGACTTCTGATTCTTTTATTTTATTTAATTTTTATGTATTCTTTGGTCATCTATTACATCCCGACATGGACATGCTGTTTCCCCTCCTTCCTCTCTTCCCAGTCACCCCCCCTCCCACCTCCCCATTCACCCTCCTCTGTTTCTTTTCAGACAAGTGCAGGTATCCAATGGTCACCAACCAAACATGGCATATGAAGTTGCAAGAAGACTCGACACCACCCCCCATGTTAAGGCTAGGCAAGGCAACCCAGTAGAAGGAAAAGAGTCCCAAAAGCTGGCAAAGAGTCACAGAAGGCCCCTGACTCCACTGATAGGATTGTTACATGAAGACCACACTACACACTGTATACATGTAACATATATACAGAGTGCCTATGTGAGACCCACCCAGGCACCATGATTGTCAGTTCATTCTCTGTGGGTCCCTATGGGCTAAGGTTAGTAAGTTCGGTCTGTCTTCTCGTGGTGTCCTTGCCCCATTGCTCCTACAATCCTTCCATCCCATTTTCTGCACGATTTCAAATGTTCTGCCTAATGTTTGTCTGTGGGTCTCTGCCTCTATTTCCAGAAGTTGCTGGAAGAAGCCTCTCTAATGACAGTTGGGCTAGGCACCAATCTATGAGTTTAGCAGAATATCTTTAAGAACTATTTCACAGACTTGTTTTTCTGGTCATATTGATTCTGTTCTAGGTCTCTGGACGTTTTAGGCAGTATCAGGGATGGGTTCCTTCTCATGACATGGGTCTCAAAGTGGACCAGTCATTGGTTGGCCACTTGCACAATTTCTGTGCCACCTTTACCCCAGCACAGCTTGTAAGCCGGACAAATTGTAAGTTGAATGTTTTGTGGCTGGGTTGTTGTCCCAGGCTTTCCACTTGAAGTCTTACCTGGTTACAGGAGATGGCTGTTTCAGGCTCCCTATCCCCATTGCTAGCAGTCTTTGCTAGTATCACCCTTACAGATTCCTGTGAGTTTCTACTTCACAAGAATTGTAGCTCATTTCTGAGATGCCCCCCAATTCCTTTTGTCTCTCCCTCGTCCATACTTCCCCAACCTGAAGCCTACATTTCCCGCTCCCCATCTACCTGTGATATCTATTTATTTTTAAAACTCTGGATATTTGCTTGCACATGTGTCTAGGCATCATGTATATGCCCAGTGTCTTCACAAGAATGAAATGGGCCCCTGGGACCTGGATGAATACAATATTTTTTTCTGGAACTAAATAAATATGAAACTAAAAAGAATGGGACCCTGCAAAATCAGTCCTATGAGGTTCTTTATAGCTTACTGCTCACCAAAATCCAAACCATATTAAACAATCAAAAACAATAAGAGCACAAAGAAATTACTTAACTATACCATTAAATGATACTAACTGACCAAACACAAAACCACTAGACCACAACATATGTTATCAATCAAAGCTGAAATTAAAAATGCAGAAAAATCCTTTGACCTAATCCAACATGACTTCCAAATAAAAGTCCTAGAGATAATAGGACAAGTGAGAATAAATCTCTACATTATAAAAGTATAAACCAGTATCTAATAGTCAGTCATTCTACTGGAATTGAAAAACACTTGGAGCAATCCAGCAGGAAACTGGAGAGCTGGTGTGCAGTGAACACTTGCTGTTCTCCATGGCCCATCTGAGCAACAGATTTCTGTGACTGTCCATTAGGACTTTTTGGAATCCCAAATAATGTTATTATTTCTTAAACTGTCAATCCTATTAGGTGAGAATAATATCACTCCCCAATTTTGAGTGAAATTTGAAGGAAGTTTGTTGAGGAATTTAACTCAGAATATGGCTGCTCTGGCAAGGGATCACATGCCAAGGCCTTCTATGTCTATGTGATCCAGTGAGAATGCAGACACACTGGACAGTGGTGGCCCATGCCTTTAATCCTCACACCCAGTAGCAGAAGGAAGTACATCTCTGATTTCAAGGACAGCCTTGTATAGAGCAAGTATCAGGTAGAGAAAAGCTTACATGGAGTCCTGGTGGTACATGCATTTAATTCCAAAGGATGAAGGTAAAGTCAGAGTGCAGAAGGAAGAACCCATATTTGAAAGTGGTGTCTAATTCAGTGGCAGAAAAAAGTGATGAGTCAGCTAAAATAGGACAGACTAGAATAAGACTAATTCTTTGAGAATAGCACAGGAAAGGGAGGCGATTTAAGAGCAGAATAGGGCCAGGCTGGGTGAGGCACCACTTTAATCCCAGCACTAGGGAGGCACAGGCAGTTGGATCTCTGTGACCTGGAGGCCAGCCTGGTCTACAGAGTGAGTCTAGGAGAGGCAGGGCTGTTATAAAGAAAAAATTGTCTCCAAAAAGCAAGAGAGAGAGAGAGAGAGAGAGAGAGAGAGAGAGAGAGAGAGAAGAGAGAGAGAGAGAAGAGTAGGAAGAGAGAGGGAGGAGTTGGAAGTCAGTCAGTTTGGTTCTGTTCAGGCAATTCAGTTGAGTCAGTGAGTTGGGAGACAAACAGTGAAGTTAAGTTTAGGCATTTCAGCTTGTGGAATTCAGAGGCAATTTTATGAGGAGAGTTTTACAGAGAGAGTTTGAAGAGAGAACAAGCTAAACACAGGTAAAGACAGAACAAGCCAGAAAATGAGAGGCAACCAGATTATTAGAACAGATTTCGAGAGAGAGTTTGAGGGCAAGAGAGAAGCCAGTTTGAATCAATCAGCTCTAGAGGATTTTGAGACAGAAGACCTCAGTTGAACCAGCCAGCTAGAGTTCAGAAAAAGCTATAAAGGGTGAGATCATTCAGCAGTAAGCCTCAGAGTGTGAGAATATTCAAGGTCTAGATAAGATTGTACAGAGGCTAGAAGCTTCCAGGACTAGGTCTACATTAGCACACGGAGATGGTAAGCCTTCAGAGATGACAATTAATTTGGGTAAAAAATTAATTTACACAAGTTTTAATAAAACTTGTATTCTAGGATTACCAGAAAATAGTCAGAAGCTGTGTTGGTAAGTTGCTCCTAAAGGCAAACCCACCAGGCTGCATATTTCCAACCTTTGTCCCATTGGTGCAAACCTACATCCTGATGTACTTCTTGCACACATAGCTTCCTCTGACACGTGATCAAACAGCATGTGCAGTTGGATCAACCGGACTTGTTTAGTGAACTGAAAACATGTGGCTGGTTACCTCATATGTGGAGCAGCCTCCAACTTCTCAGGAAGTATATGTCCTTCAGCAAGGGGCTTACAAATTAAAGGTATTTTTGCTTTATAAAACTCTCTTTCCTTTTTCTTTTTCATTTTCTTGTCTTTTGAAACAGAGTTTCTCTGTATAACAGAGCACTGGCTGGACTCACTTTGGAGACCAGGCTGGCCTCGAACTCACAGAGATCCACCTGCCTCTGCCTCCTGAGTGTTGGGATTAGAGGCATGGGCCAGAATACCCAGCTGTGTTATGGATCTCTTAAGCATAGGAATTAGCATTTATACATATCTTGGCTCTCACAAAACCACACAAATTCAGGCAGGGAAGATGATCAAAGCAAAGGCCACAGGGAAGTTGGAAATTGTTTCAGTAGCTTTCTCTGCATCTCTGAATAGTCTGATTTCAGAGCAGAGGTGGGAAAAACTGAAGCAGCAGACGCTACAGAAGTGAGGAGAGTCAGGGACCAGAATGACTTACTACACTAGTTCTACTAGCTCTTACATTGCAGATGTAGATCTTAGGAACTCTCATACCATCCTTGCCTCCTAAACATAATGGGCAAATGTCATGGACCAAGGTTCATCTCAGCAAGTCTTATCTTCTATGGTGTCCTGGAACAGCTCTTTGGTGAAAGTTCTGCTTGTTAATTGTTAAGCACATTAATAGAATAATTTGATGTTCAGTCCTTTAGTGCTCAGCTACTTAAATGTCCTAAGAAGTTTTAGACAGAAGCTGAACTTCAGGGCTTTACTTGAGTTCTGGCTGGAACAAATGGTTGGGCTGAACAATCTTAGCAATTTTGTGTTGTAGATTTTTGAGGAAATAGCTATTGAGGAAGTCTGTGAAGCTGGATCGTCTGGGCTACTTGTCTTCTTTGGTGTCTGATCTGTTTTCTTCTGAGGTTTCAGTTGTCCAGTTGTGACTGTACCCCTTAGATGGATGCTTTTAATCTCTTGGAAAGATAAGAACAGAGCACTGTCCTAATCCTAACTGTGGGAAAGTTCTATTTATTTTTTGGCAGATAATATTTTTCCTGGAGCAAATTGGGGTTTTGACATTATAAAAGTGTTATCTTTCAATTGAGATTAAAAAAGAAATTATGTTGATATTTTGGAACTAAAGAAACCTTTAAGTGTATATATATTGAGAATTCAAAGGACAGTAAACTTTGAATTTCGGCATGCTTTTTGTGAGTAGCTTTTAAACTTAAATCATCCCAAATCCTATGTGTAAGAATATTTGCTAAATCTTTGGTATTAATTTCCCCCTTCACAATTAAAATTATAAAAATATAGTTCTTACAAATAATAATGTTCAAATATGTGGTTTAAAATTAATGTAGCTGGGTGTGGTGGTCACACCTTTAACCCCATCACTTAGAAAGCAGAGGCATGCCTGGTCAACAAAGTGAGTCCAAGACAGTCACGCTGTTATACAGGGATAACCTGTCTCAAAAAACCATATATATATATATTGTATGTATATTTGTGTCTACCTAACCTAAACTTTATCTAAATGTGATTATAATTTGTTTATTTACCTCATGCACTTAATATCAAATTGGCTAATAAGCAAGTGATGATGTAAACTACAATTGTTAATTTGGTTCTGTTTCATGTGGTTCATAATAAAAATGACATTTAAAAAACAAAACATAAGCCAGGCATGGTAGCACATGCCTTTAGTCCCAGTACTTGGGAGGCAGAGACACCCAGATCACTCTAAATGACCAGCCTGATCTACAAAGTCAGTATAGGACAGCCCGGACTAACCAGAGAAACTCTGTCTTGAAAAATGAAGTAAATAAAATAAAATAAATAAAAGATAAATACAGGGGGCTAATGGCCTAAATCATTCTTTGGAATAATTAATACGATTTACTAAACTTAAAAAATGTGCTTTTAGCCGGGCGGTGGTGGCACACGCCTTTAATCCCAGCACTCGGTAGGCAGAGGCAGGTGGATCTCTGTGAGTTCGAGGCTAGCCTGGTCTACAAAGTGAGTCCAGGACAGCCAGGGTTACACAGAGAAACTCTGTCTCGAAAAACCAAAAACAAACAAACAAACAAAAACACAGAAAAAATGTTCTTTTAAGGACAAAATTTACATAATCGTATAATTCTAGTCAAGATAGCTTTATGGTGTATGTGAACTTTAGGAGATGATTATTCCTACTTCAAAATATATTTTTTTCTATTAAATAATTTCTTTGTGTTTAGATTTGAAAACTTATATCTGTTTCTGTGCCTTTAAATTTATTTTGTGTGTAAATGAATGTATATGCAAATATAAACATTTTAAGAATATTTTGACCACTACAATCTCTTTTTTAAATATTTATTTATTACTTCACATTACATTTCCATCACAGTTTTCTTCCCTCCCTCCCAGTCTGGCCCTCCTCCCATCTACCCCCTATCCCTTCCATCACACTCCTCTGGAGTGGAGTGTCTCTACATAACAGACACCCGACCCATTTCAGGAGTCATAATTAAAAATTCTAAGTCTAAGGTCAATAATATAAAAACGCACTATGATGTATATCAAATCAAAGTTTATTTAGCAATATCTGACTATTAAAATATTATACAGTAGTTAAAAGTACCAGAATGATATAACCGATCTTCCTAGTTAAATTAATAACCACACTTGAAGGCTGTTTTATTCTCAATTGCTCAGAGAGATTAAAAGAAAGATAATTGAATGCTAATTTGCCTTCCTAGGTCAATGATGTCCCAGAGGACAGTGGACCATCTCTTAAACTATTTTGCAATTCTAAGAAGTCACCTGTTTTCTTGTTCAGGAAGACCATTAAGACCCCACTTAGTTAATTGTATTTACTATCCTGTCTATAAAGAGGAGGGGAAACTAAGAGGAAGAATTCCCTCCATGCTTCCAGGGGAAGACACACCCAGGCAAAGCAAGGCCTTTGTCTTACCCTCACAGAGATGGACAACTGGCAAAGAGAGGCATGAGGAGTCAGAGATGCCTCCAAATCCCAAATGACTCTGTCTTAGGGTTTTCATTGCTATGATGAAACACCATGACTAAACTGCAAGGTTGGAGGAAAGGGAGTATTTGGCTTATACTTCCAGATCATAATCTGTCACTGGAAAAAATCAGGACAGGAACTCAAACAGGGCAGGAACCTGGAGGCAGGAGCTGATGCAGAGGCCCTGAGGATTGCTGCTATATGGCTTGCTTCCCATGGCTTTCTCATTCTGTTTTCTTATAGAAGAACCAAGGCCAACCAGGCCAGGGATGGCACCAGTCACAATGGGCTGGGCCATCCTGCTTCAATCACTACTTAAGAAAATGCCCTCAGGGCTTGCCTGTAGCCCATCTTATGAAGGTTTTTTTCTTAATTGTGGGTCCCTCCTCTCAAATTAATTCAGAATGTGTCAAGTGCACATAAAACTATATAGTATACTACCTTTTACCTGCCAAAGATTGAGGTGACAGCACATTTTGGTTGTTGTAGAGGTTATTTTTAATTTACAGGTACCGGTATGTGTCTCTGTGTGAGAAGGGGCTGAACTGATCACTAATTGAGAAAATGGCTAAGAGCTGAATCTCATGGAGGCATTTTCTCTACTGAGTGTCCTTCTTCTCTAATGACTGTATTTTTATCAAGTTCACACACAAAATCAGGCAGTACAGAACCCCACGAACTGGATCTTCAAATGTCCTTAACAGGACAAAAACAAAAATTGATTTTTGTTACCGACATGACTTTTAATATCCAGAAGAAAGATGTATCAAAGATAAAATGTAAATGTGTATATATGTATATGTATACATAATTAATATAATATATGATATGATATATATTACACAACATTATATATATATTAAACAATGAAACAGACTGCAGTCTTAAGCCATTACACTCAACTTAATGTGTTATTTGGACAACTATTTCTTTCTCTTTTTTTGCTTTGTTTTGTTTGAGACAGGGATTCTCTGTGCAACTTTGGCTGTTCTGGCCTCTCTCTGTAGTCCAGGCTAGCCATGATATCACAGAGATCCATCTGCCTCTGCATCCTGAGTGCAGGAAGGAAAGGTACGTGCCACCACACCTGACTTTTTTCTTTTTTTAAGTTAATTATTTATTTATTTTACATCCCATTTGCTTCCCCACTCCCTCCTCTCCTCCTAGTCCCACTCTACCACCGATTTCCACTATACCTTCCAACTCCCAGTTTTCAACCCACTCTGGCACATCAAATTACATCAGGACTAAGTGCCTCATGTTTCACTGAGGCAAGATAAGGCAGTCTGTTCAGGAAACAAGACCCAGAGAGAAGTGACAGAGTCAAAGTCAGAGACAGCCCCTGCTTTAATTGTTAGGGGACACACTGGAAGACAAAGCAGGCAATCAGCTTCATATATGTGGGGCCTAGGACCAGTCCATGAATGTTCTTTGGTTGGTAGTTCAGTCTCTATGAGCCCCCATAACCCCAGGTTAGTAGGCTATGTAAGCCTTCTTATGGTGTCTTTGACACCTCCAATGTCTTCAATCTTTCCCTAACTCTTCAACAAGACTCCCCGACTTCCACCTAAAGTTTCGGGTGTAAGTCTCTGCATCTCTTTCGACTATCTGATAGATGAAGCTTCTCTTTGGTCTGTAGGGACTGGTGAACCCTTATGGGACCAGAAAATGCTAGTCCTGGTGTCACTCAGAACTTTGACTTTTATGGATTCAAAATGAGGCTTCATTTTGCCTCAGACCAATCTGGGCTCTACCCACTTTGACTACAATCTTCAGCTAGAGTCTTTCAAAGAATCACTGCATTTAAAAACTCTTTGTCGGAGAGCGAAGATGGCGGCGACCTACACTGACGCATTCTGAACGCTGGGAAAAAAGAGCCATAAAAAACACAGAGCTATTGGGCACTGTGCAAAAACTGGAGGGGCTAAACCGCCCCCACCCCCGGAACACTCACAGCTCCCAAGGGACTGTTAAAAGTCCCAGGGCAAGGCTCTCCCCATCTCTCACAGACACGGAAGCCACTAAACCCGGGATTCGAGAACTCCCATTTGGTGAGGCGCCTGGTAAGATCGATCCCAACTTACAGCAGGCAGAATCAGGGTCCACTTGGCCATAGATCGCTGTCCTATTGGGCTCCCCACACATCAGGTTGAACTTATACCCACTTAAAAAACGTTGCGAGATAGTGGAAGCCTTAGCAAGGAACAAACAGGGGGCTCAGCGGGTAGTCCGCAGCCGCTCGTGAAGCGGCGAGAGAGCACGGGAAGCTGGGAACACAAAAGCAGGTGGGAGGGGCCAAATCCCGCACACTCACGATAGCACAGCTGGGGAGGGAGCATGGCTGGAAGGGTCAAATCCCCGCGAGTCCACAGCAGGTCATCTGGGGAGAGAGACAGGCGTGGGCGGGGCCAGGGTTCCGTGCACCCACCACTGAGCTGCTGGGACGAGAGGTGCACTCAGGCAGCCGGAGGATCCGGGGCTTGGGGTACCCACGGGACCCCTGACGGCACAGACAGGAAGGGAATCAGGCACAGAGTCCAGCCCTGTGGCAAGAAGCCTAGAGAGAAACCAGAAATCGGGACCATAGCTGTATCCTGGAAAATCCAGACATATCAGGTGTGGAGCCAGACCCTGTCAGCCTCCGGGACGACAAACAAAGCCCACAGAATCTGTGCCTGGGCAAACAGGCCCATACCATCAGAACCATTACAGGCTGATAACTCAGAGTGCAACATAGAGAAGTCTGAATTGGGAGCAGTGAAACAATCCTGGTCCATTACTCACAACCTGGGAATAGGCTGCACCAGATCACAGTGCCTCTGGCGATTAAAACCACAGTGACCTTGAAATCCCCCAGTAAGCAAGGACAGATAGCCAAGTAACTCGTCCCCTGCACCAAATCATCCACTGTGGTTCCAAGCACAGAAAACAGACAGCTAAATGCATCCAATGGTGAAAGGTCAAAAAAAAAATAGAAATCAAGGAATTATGACTCCAACAAAGCAGAACCATCCTAGCTCATCCAATTCTGATGACCACACACCAACAGAAACACATGAAAACGTTGACAATTCTGCAGTATGGAAAGTGATAGAGTCCCTGCAAGAAGAACTTAAATCTATGAAGGAATTCAAAGAAGCCACAATTCTACAAATCAAAACAAGGAACAACACCATTAAAGAGCTCCAAGCCAAGGTGACAGAGCTTGAACAGGAAAAGGAAAAAGCCATGAAAGATTTTCATACAAAAACAAGCAAGCTGGAGAAGGAAATGTACAAAACGAACAAAACCATACAAGACATGAAAATAGAAATAGAAACAATAAAGAAAACACAGTCAGAGTTAAAAGAGGAAGTGGAGAACCAAGGGAAGAGAACAGGAATTACGGATGTGAGTATCAACAATAGGATGCAAGAGATGGAAGACAGGATCTAAGGCATGGAAGATTCAGTGGAAGAAATCAGTACAACATCCAAAGAAAATGAGAAGGCTAAAAAATCTCTCACCCACAACATCCAAGAAATCAAGGACTCATTGAAAAGACGGAACCTAAGAATTATAAGTATAGAGGAAAGAGAAGACTCCCGACTCCAAGGTCCAGGAAATATCTTCAACAAAATCATAGAGGAAAACTTCCCAAACCTGAAAAAAGAGATGCCAATAAAAATCCAAGAGGCATACAGAACACCAAACAGATTAGACCAGAAAAGAAACTCCTCTCGCCACATAATAATTGAAACTCCAAATGTACAGAACAAAGAAAGAATATTAAAAGCTGTAAGAGAAAAAGGTCAAGTCACATACAATGGCAGACCCATCAGAATTACACCTGACTTCTCCCCAGAAACGATAAAAGCTAGAAGGGCCTGGTCAGATATACTACAAGTCCTAAGAGATCACAGATGCCCAGCCAGACTACTTTACCCAGAAAAACTCTCTATCAACATAGATGGAGAAAACAAGATATTCCATGACAAAATTAAATTTAAACAATATCTACCCACAAACCCAGCCCTACAGAAAATCCTAGAAGGAAAATCCCAACATAGAGAAGAAAACTCCACCCAAGAAAACAAAGGGAATAGAAAACCCATCAGCAACTAAACCAAAAGAGGAACAGGACCACTGCCTATACCAAACTAATGGGAAATAACAACCCCAGGTCACTAATATCCATCAACATCACTGGACTCAACTCCCCAATAAAAAGACATAGGTTTACAGAGTGGATCCGCAAGCAAGACCCTTCCTTATGATGTATACAAGAGACACATCTAACTACAAAAGATAGACACTGCCTCAGAGTAAAGGGCTGGGAAAAGGTTTTCCAAGCAAATGGACCCAGGAAGCAAGCTGGAGTAGCCATCCTAATATCAAACAAAACAGACTTCCAACTGAAGTTAATGAAGAAAGACAAAGAAGGGCACTATATACTCATTAAAGGGAATATTCATCAAGAGGAAATTTCAATACTGAACATCTATGCCCCAAATACAAAGGCACCTACTTTTGTAAAAGAAACACTTCTAAAACTTAAAGCGCACGTCGATCACAACACATTAGTAGTGGGAGACTTCAACACCCCACTCACAACAAAGGATAGATCATCAAGACAGAAGACAAACAGAGAAATATTGAGTCTAACAGAGATCATGAAACAAATGGACCTAACAGATATCTACAGAACGTTTCACCCAAACACAAAGGAATACACCTTTTTCTCAGCACCCCACGGAACCTTCTCCAAAATCGACCACATAATTGGTCACAAAGATAGTCTCAGTAGATACAACAAAATTGAAATAACACCTTGTATCTTATCAGTCCACCACGGAATAAAGCTGGTCTTCAACAGTAAAAGAATCAACAGAAAGCCTACACACACATGGAAATTGAACAGCTCCTTACTGGATGACCACTGGGTCAGGGAAGAAATAAGGAAGGAAATCAAAGACTTCTTAAAATCCAACGACAATGAAGACACAACATACCCAAACCTATGGGATACATTGAAAGCTGTTCTACGAGGAAAGTTCATAGCACTAAGTGCTTTCAAAAAGAAAATTGTGACAGCTCATATTAGTGAACTAACAGCTAAGCTGGGTGAATTGGAAAAAAAAGAAACAAACACTCCCAAGAAGAGCAGAAGACAGGAAATCATCAAACTTAGAGCTGAAATCAACAACTTAGAATCAAAAAGATCTATACAAAGAATCAATGAAACCAAGAGTTGGTTCTCTGAGAAAATCAACAAAATAGACAAACCCCTAGCCAAATTAACTAAAAGGCAAAGGGAAAGAACACAAATCAACAAAATCAGAAATGAAAAGGGAGAAATAACAACAGACATTGAGGAGATCCAGAAAATATTCGGGCATTACTTTAAAAATCTATATTCCACTAAATTTGAAAACCTAAGTGAAATGGACAATTTCCTCGATAAATTCCACCTACCAAAACTAAATCAAAATCAGGTTAACAGCTTAAACAGCCCAATAACACCCAAGGAAATAGAAACAGTCATTAATAATCTCCCAACCAAAAAAAGCCCAGGGCCAGATGGCTTTAGCACGGAATTCACCGGACCTTCAAAGAGGAACTAACACCATTACTTTTCAAACTCTTCCACCACATAGAAACAGAAAGATCACTGCCAAACTCATTCTATGAGGCCACTGTCATTCTGATTCCTAAACCACACAAAGACCCAACAAAGAAAGAGAACTTCAGACCAATCTCCCTCATGAACATAGATGCAAAAATACTTAATAAAATAGTAGCAAACCGAATTCAAGAACACATCAAAAGTATCATACACCATGATCAAGTAGGCTTCATCCCTGGAACGCAGGGATGGTTCAATATACGAAAGTCTATCAATGTAATTCACCACATAAACAAGATGAAAGAAAAAAACCACATGATAATCTCGCTAGATGCAGAAAAAGCATTTGACAAAATCCAACACCCCTTCATGCTAAAAGTTCTGGAGAGAACGGGCATACAAGGACCATACCTAGAAAGAATAAAGGCAATATACAGCAAGCCAGTAGCCAACATCAAATTAAATGGAGAGAAACTTGAAGCATTTCCTCTAAACTCAGGGACAAGACAAGGATGTCCACTTTCACCATATCTCTTCAATATAGTACTTGAAGTCCTTGCTAGAGCAATAAGAAAACTAAAGGAGATCAAAGGGATAAAAATTGGAAATGAAGAAGTCAAATTATCCCTATTCGCAGATGATATGTTAGTATACATAAGCGACCCCAAAAACTCCACCAAAGAACTCTTACAGCTGATAAACAACTTCAGCAAGGTGGCTGGATACAAAATTAACTCAAAAAAATCAGAAGCCCTTCTTTATACAACAAACAAATATACCGAGAAAGAAATAAGGGAAACAACCCCCTTCACAATAGCCACAAACAACATAAAATACCTGGGGGTAACTCTAAACAAGCATGTAAAGGACCTATATAACAAGAACTTCAAGCCCCTGAAGAAAGAAATGGAAGAGGCCTTTAGAAATTGGAAAGATCTCCCATGCTCATGGATAGGTAAGATCAACATAATAAAAATGGCTATCCTACCAAAAGCAATATATAGATTTAATGCAATTCCTATCAAAATACCAACACAATTCTTTATAGACCTGGAAAAAGCTAGTCTCAACTTCATATGGAACAACAAAAAGCCCAGAATAGCTAAATCAATCCTGTCCAATGAAAAAACATCTGGAGGTATCACCATCCCAGATTTCAAGCTCTACTACAGAGCAACAGTAATAAAAACAGCATGGTACTGGTATAGAAACAGACCAGTGGATCAATGGAATCGAATTGAAGACCCAAACATGGATCCACACACCTATGGCCAACTAATCTTTGACAAAGAAGCCAAAAACGCACAATGGAAGAAGGACAGCATCTTCAACAAATGGTGCTGGTCCAACTGGATGTCCACTTGCAAAAGAATGAAATTAGACCCATACCTATCACCTTGTACAAAACTTAATTCCAAGTGGATCAAAGACCTTAACATAAGGCCAGCCACACTAAAGATACTAGAAGGAAAAGTAGGAGAAACCCTCGAACTCATTGGCACAGGTGACAACTTCCTGAACAGAACACCAACAGCTCAGGACCTGAGATCAACAATCAATAAATGGGACCTCATGAAACTGAAAAGCTTCTGTAAAGCAAAGGATACTGTCATTCGAACAAAACGGCCACCAACAGACTGGGAGAAAATCTTCACCAACCCCACATCTGATAGAGGGCTATAATCTAAAATCTACAAAGAACTCAAGAAACTAAATGCCAAGAAACCAAATAATCCAATCAAAAAATGGGAGATGGAGTTAAATAGAGAATTCACAAAGGAGGAATCCCTAAGGGCTGAGAGACACCTGAAGAAATGTTCAACATCCTTAATCATCAGAGAAATGCAACTCAAGACGACCCTGAGATTCCACCTAACACCTGTTAGAATGGCTAAAATAAAGAGCTGAAATGATAGCGCATGCTGGCGAGGGTGTGGAGAAAGGGGTACCCTACTCCATTGCTGGTGGGAGTGCAGGCTTGTGCAGCCACTATGGATGTCTGTCTGGCGATATCTTAGAAATCTAGGAATAACCTTGCCTCAGGACCCAGCCATACCACTTCTGGGTATACACCCAAAGGACCTCTCACGGAGACATAGGGAAGTCTCCTCATCTATGTTCATAGCAGCCTTATTTGTAATAGCTAGAAATTGGAAACAACCCAGATGTCCCTCAACTGAAGAATGGATTAAAAAACTGTGGTACATCTATACAATGGAATATTACTCAGCTATCAGAAACAATGAAATCATGCAATTTGCAACCAAATGGATGGATCTACAGGAGCTCATCCTGAGTGAGCTAACCCAGTCTCAGAAGGATGCACATGGCATCTATTCACTTATAGTAGGATTTTAACTATATCGTACAGGATATCTGTACTACAACCAACACATCAAAAGGAACAAGGACATAATTTTTTTTTTATCTTTTTCTTTTTCCTTCTTTTTTTCTTTTTTTCTTTTTCCTTTACCCTTCTCTTTTTCCTCTCTTTTTTTTGTTGATATTCTTTGTTTTTGTGGGTTTGTGTGTTTGTTGGTCTTTTTTTTAGTATTCCCCCAGTAGCAATGAGACACCATTCACTGGCAGTACTTCCTTGTAGGCCCCCGGTGAATGAAGAGGCTCTTGGCCCTCATATGACTCCTGATCTGTGGTGAGAGACTGTTAGGCAGGGACACTCCACACCAGAGGAACAAGACGGAAGGGTCAGGGGGTAGAGCATGGGAGGGTGGGGCTGGGAAGCGGGAAAAGAGGACAATATGATAAGGATGTAACCTGAAGCAACAAACAAATAAATTTATTAACTAAAAAAAAAAAAAAAGAAAAAAAAAAGGCAGGGGGCAGGGCTGAAACACTGTGAATGGAACAGAGGATACAGCCATTCGGCCTGGATTTGCAGACCTCCAGGTGTAGAGAAGATGTGGAGCTAAGGTAAAATACAAGAGAATTGTGGTATTGGCCCATGCCTTTGACTTCATTGGAGACAGGGGGGGGCACCTTAGAGTTGGTGGTCTTATGTATTCTGGAGTCATACGGAGCGGGGTGGTGAGGGTGCATACTCTTGGTCCCACCATTCAAGGAGAGTACACCCTTGGTCTCAGCTCCCAGCACACTGGAGACAGAAACAGGCAGATCCCGGAGCTCAGGGTCAGCCTGATGCAGGGCAAACTAAATAGAGAAAGACTTCGATCCAGGAGTGGTGGAACACATCTTTGATCCCTTCAGATGGGAAACACAGGTCCCTGTTCCCAATAATTAGAGTTCAGAGACACACACATGGGATTTGGAGGGACCTAGGTTTGGAGGCTACTTACAAAAGGCCGTCTCGATGCAGGCAGATTGTCCTTTGGGATCTCAAAATATATACACTGGAGATGGTTTAGCTCCAAGGTGACAGAATGATTTCTTCTTTAACCCGGATTGAAAGATAACGCTTTGTATGTTGTCAGAAGGCCAAATTTGCTTCAGGAGAAGTACTACCTAGCCCCCCCCCATCCCCCCCCAGAAAAAAAAAGAGGGCAATTTTCCTAGGGTTGGGATTGGGGCAGGGCTCTGTTCTTATCATTCCAGGAGAATCGAAGCGTCCATTAGGGGAGCCCGGGGACGGCTGGACAGCGGAATCCTCAGCAGAGAGCAGAATCAGGCACCAAGGAGGACGAGTGACCCAGTTGTTTCTGCCTGGCAGACTTCCTCAATAGCTGTCTCCATCGGGGGCCTGCAACCACCACAGCAATCCAATGTCACTGGGACCGCTCAGCTCTACACAATGCCCTGACAGGAACCTCAGTGAAACCTGCAAGATCAGCTTCTGCCTACAAACCCCTTAGGTCATCTAAACAGCTGAGAACAGAAGGACTGAACATAAAAGGAGTGTACTAACATTTTTAATCATTTTTCCCATTTGGGTTGGGGCCCCAAACAGGTCTACTATGACCCAAATCAGCAGGAAGTCACTTTAAGAGAGCGATGTCCCATGCCCAGAGGGTGGGGAGGGTGTTTCTCCGCCCTTCTTTTTGGTTATTTGAAGGATAACTGAAAACTCTGTTATGTAGGGGAAGAGACTACAAGCTGATAAATGGTCCTGTCTTAATGGGTTTTGGAGGTTAGCCCCAGGGAAATCCTACTTTTCCTTTTCTGTATCCTTCTTCCTCTCCTATGTAGGAGTGCATGGGCTTGAGAAAAATGAGATATAGACATAGCACAGGAAGGTCCAAGAAGAAGGGGCAGATTATTGAATATGCCCTTATACCTTTGTATATTGATACAAAATTAGTAGTATATTTGGCTAAAGTGGTATTGACCATTGTTTATTGTGCAAAAATAAGAATGTATTGGATTACATCGGTATTGATCTTTGTATATTGATACAAAATTAAGATTATAGTTGGACACAATGGTATTGACCCTTGCATATGGACGTAATATTAAGATTATATTGGGCTATATAGGCATTGATCTTGGTATATTGATACATAATTAAGAGTATATTTAACCACAATTGAATAGATCTTTGTATATTGATACAAATTTAAAGGTAATGCTTCCCAATGGTATCATACCTAGAGATACTTAAAAATAAAATGTGAAGCTCTGACCTCTTGATACCAACCGTCTAAAACGGTCTAGGATAGTTAAAACAAACTCCTAGTCATGCAAACATGTCACTTTGTTAGCTACTATGACAGTCTCTCACAGATATTCTCTAAACTACCCAGTAATCAAGTTGCTAAGAGACAAGCAACATTTGCTTATCTAAATACAAGAGATGGATAGGGCATCTTCAAAAACCCCTAGAGATCTGCAGAATATGGCATTCAAAGATGTTATCTTAAATCAAGATTTTTTTTTGATATCGAGACATATCAGTGCCTGACAGCACCCCCTATTCTACTCCAAGTAGAAGATAAGCATCGAAGAACCTCCACTGTAAGATGGTTGAATTAGTGGCAAGCCTTTCTCTTGGCATGAAAAAACCCCTTGCACCAACTACAGACAGACTGCTGTCCAAAAAGGACAAAACTTGGTAGCAGGGAAGTCGACAGCCTAACTCTGCCAAGACAGGGTAGGTAAGTCCTTCATAATCCCTGCTCTACAACAAATGTCTGTCAGAGAAACAGGACCCAAAGGCTGAAGATTGATGCTGGAATGTATGGAGAGAAAATGGGAACTGTCCAGGCAGTCATTGGTATGTTCTTTCTTAGTTTTGGAAGCTGCAGGCTCTGCACTTCCTATATAAGCAAATATATTTATCCCTCTCAGGTCTCTGAGGTGGTTGAAGAATAGACAGCTAGAGTCTCATAGTTAAATTTTGAACTGTTTAGGAATCAAGAGGGTGTTATAGATCTAAGAAGATACTCTTAAAAGTGTGTTGCAAGATAGTATGAATGTTGAGTCACATATAGACCTTTAAACTCATGGAGTTGGTTAGATAGTAGAATGTTAAAGTCAGGGGCCAAATATGTATAAACTGGACATTGGGAAGGTATACTGGGCCAATTTACTCTCATAAATGTGGCATATTTATATATATTGTTTTGTATAATACTTACTGCTATAAGAGAAGGAACCAGCTGTTGGACTGAAAGGGGAAACTTCTGGGGGGAAGAGGGTGGAAGGGCGGGATAGGAAGGGGGAATAGGGAGGGGTTTGTTACTGAGATGTAACTTGAAGAAAAAAAATAAAGTATTTAAAAAAAATAAAAAAAAAAATAAATAAAAACTCTTTGTCAGTTTCTTTCTTATGTGAAGGATCACATGCTCTCTGCCAGGTGCTAGGCTGATTTCTATGTCCCCATATATTGACTAAAGAAAGCGAACACCCATAAAATATAAGTATCTGGAATAAGGTTGTTTTTATATTTATTTAGTGAGACATTGTCTCTTGGTGCTTAACCTGGCCTGTAACTTGCTAGGTACCTGAAGATGAACTTAAACTTCTTTTTTTCTTCCATTGACATCTTGAAAACACAGGCACATTTTAAAAATGAACCTGGAAATGAGGCTCAGAGTGTTTTCCTATCATGAATGATGTACTAGGCTCAAATTCCTACACTTCACATGGAAGACAATATTAGGAAATTGTTCATTCAGTATATTCCTATTACTAGATATCAATATTGAAGTCCTAAGGAAGTAAAAAGCGACCACTAAGGACACTCCCATTGTTGCTAAACCAAGAGCATTAGCCCAGATGCTTTGGCTTCTGCCCTCCAGGTGGCTCCAGTACTGGGGGACTAGGAATTAGACAGATATCCTACGAGGCAGACAGATAGAAATAGGGTCCAGGAGTAGGTGTTAAAGATGGCAAGCTTCCAAGATATCTAGCTTCTTCCTCCTCAGACAAATGTCTGGCAGCTTGGACAAAGTCCTGATGGACTTTTCTCCATCCAGTAGCAACTGCCTTCGGCACCATCATGGACCAGCCATAGGAGTCCAAGACCAAATCAGGAAGATTACACACCACAGTTTTGAGTCAATCAGACATCCTGTGTTTTAGGGGAGGCAGATTCTTTAGACCTTGAAAAACTCACCCCTGGCAAAGAGACAAAAATTTTAGGCTCATGATGCCTTCCATCTGCTTTGTAGAAGGTCTTTGTGTTCCCTATTTTGTGTGTTTCCTTAACCCTAAGAAAAACCTCTCTTCAATGGCTGTCCCTGCATGCTGTGTCTGAGATTCTTCTGATGCATCTGTCAAGATCAAGGTTTTTCAAAATTCCTCTAATCTTTTAACTGGCAGAGAAAGAGCACTACATCCAGATCTCTAGATGGTAAACAGTAGGTCACAATATGCCCTATGCTTAACTTCAGGGCTGTTCTTGCTGAGCAAATAGACAGCAACTTCCCAGAGTCAAAGGAGATTGTAGCCAGCTGCAGATGGCCCAGACATGAAGTGTTTCAGCTTGAAGTTGCTGAGACATTTAACCTCCTCTTCACAGCTTCTCCTTACTGGCCTACATCTACCGAGGCCAGTGAATAGTTTTGCAGCAGCACTTATATGTTGAGGCCAACCTGGAGGAAAAACTCTCCATAGCCCCACTTCTAGCTAAGACTTGAACCTGGTACATCATGTGTAGCTCTGTCCTTTTCAAATATTTAATCTGAAGAAGATGGGATGCTCACATTTGCCTCCCAGTCCTTGCAGCGAAATGAGGATAGCACTCATCAGAGGAATATTACAATATCTAAAGTTCCACATGGTTCTGATCACCTCGACTCCTCCATCTCATGTAAATTAAGCACACCCACTTCCTTTGCTCCTTTCTTTAGGGAAGAGGTTGCACGCTTGGTGACTCCCTCCCATATTTCAACTCTGTCTTTGACATAATTGAAGTTAAGACACAGCTCCAGATGGCAGGCACCCCATTTCTAGAAAGCCCTGACTTCACCACAGATATGCCTTGCCTTCCCAGAAACATTGCTGGATTGAACCCAGCAGAACTGACCTCATGTGCTGTGAAGAAGTGGTTTACAATGGGATGATTTCATATTTCTGGAATATTTTATGGTGTTGGAATACACTTCTGGTTTTTGAATTGTGAGGAGGGGATGTCCCACATTGGTATGGTGTCAACAGAAGCCATGACAGATACATACCATAATTTATGTGACTCAGATATTCTTTTCAGAGTTCTTGACTCAGGTAAACATAGACTTCTTCAGGTCAGTTCAGTAGCTACTTTCAGGGCAAGCTAGTATGAAGCAGAGGTGCAGTTTATTAAAAGGGGTTTTAATATGAATTTTAAGCACAGGGATTAATAAGAAGAGGGTATGGAACACTCAAGAAATGGCATGTGGGATTGCCAAGGAAGCATAACACTTTTCCCCATTGTTATTTTTTTTCTTTCTCTCTCTCTTTCTCTTTCTCTTGTTCCCTCTCTCTTTCTTTCTTTATTTTTTAGAGACAGAGTCTCCCTGTCTGACAACTGTTCTGGTAAACATTTTGTGCACCTGGTTCACCTTGAACTCACAGAGATCTGCCTGCCTCTGAATCTTGAGTGCTGGAATTAAAGGCTTATGACTGTTATAAATGTTATGATTAACAGATTTTAAGATCATATTTTAAGAGAAAGAGATATGCTAAGGGAAAGAAAATAATACCTCCCAATGTGGTGTGGGCTTCCCAAGAGAAAGTGGAGTGTTTCTTAGTTTTATTAGTCATATATTCTATTTTTGTGACTCTCAAGCTATTTCTCAAAGCATTACAAAGAAACTGTCTTCCCATTCCTTCTGTCTTTTTAATTTTTTTTTTAGAGAGAGGATCTGATAACTAATCCTGATTGACACTTGATCACATCTGGAATCAAACAAAACCCAAGCATCTGTGCACAGTTATGATGGATTATTCTTGGTTTTTTTTTTTCTTGTTTTACAAGACAAGTTTTCTGTGTAGCCTTGGCTATCCTGGAGCTCACAACGTAGACTAGGCTGGCCTGAAACTCAGGGATCAGCCTGCATCTGCCTCCTGTGTGTTGGAGTCAAAGTATGTACCACTATCCTCAGCACTGGATTTTTCTTGGTTTGATTATTTGGGATCATAAGACCAACCCCAAATTTGCACCCACTTTATGGTAGCAGCATACGTAAAAGAACACTGAAGACTCTTGTTTTATGCCAACTTTCTCTCATTCTTATTAGCAAGTTCATCTATCCTCTAGCTGAAGCTTTTCTTAGATGGTGTTAGAGCCAACTTCTTCAGGACTCCAATGAACACTGAAGATAAGCTGAGACATTCATGATCACAGAACAGCTGAACAACTATTGTATTCTTGGCCTTTCATTTGGAAAGCAGCTATTATTAGCTTATCCAGACAACAGACTGTGAGCCCTGGTAATAAATCCTTTTAACCAAGACATATTGGCACACATCTTTAATCCTAGCATTTGAAAGCAGAAGCAGGCAGATCTCTTAAATTTATGGGATATAGCTAAATTGATGCTGCAATGGCAAAAGTTTACTTTCATTTTCTATGTTCTATTTCAAGAATCAAGGAGAGGAAATACAAGTACTGTAGTCATAATTGCCTTATATCTGCTTTTATCCTTCTGTGTCCTTGGAACCAGGGAAGTGTTATGAAATACTGCTGAAATCGTTCTAAGGATGTTCTTACCACTGTACATGTTGAAAAAAGGAATCAGCAATAGGAAATGTCATAGCTTCTGTCTCTTCTTAAGTATGTCACCAATCCAGTTCTACACTTATACTTGCAGCACACCTCCTTTTCTTTTAGAAACAAGGTGCATGGCATCCTAACCACCCACTGTAGTAGTTTTAGTAACCACAGCCCCCATTTGTTTAAACAGACAGTCCAAAAGAGCCAAATAATGATGGGAACATGAAGAAATCTGCTCCATTTTTTCTGCCCCTTTGTTACACCACTCAAGTCCCTGTCCAGGTGCCACTGTGTTGCTGATAGCAGAGATCATTTCATGAAACATGAACAGTGTCTAGAACGTATATTTTCAGCAGGGAAAGTTGGTGACCCAAAAAGCATGAAAGAAGCACTAAGGATATTGAATGTTTCTTGTCTTGAGATCTTATCAGGGCAGCCATATGCAAAAATGTGGTGCAATCACTAAAACATGTTTACAAGGTATAGAAGGTTCTGCTTGATAGGTCACGAGGGAGTAAAAAGGCAAGTGGGTGACAAAAATAAATGGGAACTTAACAAGTTTGTATATCTTAACATATAGCTCATTTCAACTTCCTAAAATAGAGCAACTGTTGTACAGATCATTCCCTTCTGCTCTTCTTTAACTTGCCTTATCATGATATTTTATATATAAACAAAAGTAATTAATACAGATGTTGATACCAGAGACCATGTTGTTGTTATTATTGTTGTTCCTGTAATTTTCCCTCCACCTCTCTCTCCATCTCTGCCTCTCTCTGTCTCTCTCTGTGTCTCTCTCTCTCTTCTCCCTCTTGGTCTCTGAGGACTGTGGAATAATTTTGGAATTTTGAAGTAGAAAACTAGTGTAAAACTTTATCAATGAACAGTTTGCTAACAGGGTGTGCTGACAACAACTTTAATCCCAGCAATCTGTATATAGAGGCAGGCAGATCTCTGTGAGTTGGAGACTAGCTTGGTCTACAAAGTGAGTTCAGGACAGCCATGGCTACACATAGAGAAACTTTTCCTCCAAAATGAGAAATAAAAAGCTTGTTTTTGCATGAAAATAAAGAAAAGATGCCTGCAGAGCAAGACATTACCTATCTAAACTTCCACATTTTTGAAAAAAGCCTAAAAATTGTCCCATACCTAGTAAGCAATGGAATACAAAAACTATTGCTAATATGACTCAAGGATGACAGGATGCACCCTAATCTGGCAGCTGTAAGACATCCAGGATTCAACATGGATATTTTGTTATATTAAACCTTAAGCTTCAATAATTACCACAGTTCCCACTTCTCAGACTTTGGGATGCAAAAACAATACTGAAACACTGGCTTTTTCTAGTAAGTAGTTCATGAGACTTCTCAACCTGCCTAATTACTCTTCTCAACATGAATACATTGACCTTCTAATTCTCTGTGTATCTCTAGGGAACCTGAGGATTAAAGGATAGAGGAATTCTAGCATCATAATATTGAAGAAAGGACAAAACTAATAAAAACCGTTCATTAAAGTTGTTCTATTGTATAAGTAAATATATACTTCTGGCAACATCATACAACTTAATTCAAATTTACATAGCAACACAATTTAATGACAGCAACTCTTGTAAGTTTTAGCTAAAATTCAAACAACAGACATGAATTTATTACTATTATCTTAAATATTTACACATATTGTTGATCCAACAGCTTTAGAAACCTAAGTAAATCAGAGAAAGGCACAAAAATTATCAATGTTGCAAAATATACATCAATCCCTATTATGACCCAGGTTTTGCTGGGAAGATTTTTACACAATGATTTAGGACATGAAAGTGGGGAAAGTGGAGTCTAAATGTGAAAGTTCCGTAGAAGAAAACACTGGTTATCTTCATCTGTACTGCTGGAACAAGAGGAGCTGCTATACTCTTCCTCTTTGCCACCTTTGGTCATATTCTCCCTGAATGTCTGGAAGCCGGCATTATGGCCCCGAGTAGTCCCTGAGGAATCTGTCCCAGGATCCAGCAGCCCTTGTATCTTTCCAGGCCTAACTTGCAGCCCCTTTGCTGAAGAGGACTGTTCCTACAAACTTGGTACTTCTGCCTCCAGACATTGCTAAATTCTTTCGCTTAGCACAGGTAGCGTTCACCTCTTTGCATCCTTCATATTCCTCAGGTGACAGTCCTTTGAGCCAGAGGTCCAGCTTTTCCCAGTATTGTTTCTGTAGTTCCTCTGCCTGTCTATTATAATGTTCTATCTGGTCCTCTGGAACTCTTTGCCAACGCCTGCTAATCTCAACCCAGCGCCTCCTGAAGGCCAGATGGTGCAGCTCCGGACTTGACCATAAATCTTGGTGAAACTTGTAATACCCTTTCATAGGGGGTGTCTTGGGTGCTCCCTGAAATTTCATACCCGAGGAAGATATTTTGGGAAATTCCGTTTTGAGAGGAGACTTTAGGTTTTTCGTATTTCCCTGTGATTTTTTTAGAGACTTTGATTTGATGACTCCTGGACACCACAAATTTCTTAGCATGCCCTTCACTGGGAAGGTTTTCCTGGAACGGACCCATTTTTTTCTTAAAGTCTTGTTTCTCCTTCTGGAAGTCCTGATTATGTCTCTCTTTGGCCTCCACTGTCCGCTTATGCTATTTCTTAGCCAGTACTTTGGTCAAATGCTGGTTGGTGTACTCAGGGTGCATCTGACAGTACTTGGCATGCTGCTCCTTGTGAAAGTGCACATAGTCAGTCAGGGGTCTTTTGGGGAAGTCAAGATGTTGCTTCATTCTCTTTTTCTTGAAAGGTTGTTTAATATGTTAATTGGCTTCCAGAACTAATTCTAACAGTGTGCGGGACTTCCTTAAATTATGAGAAATCTGCATCCACTTTACTTTGCACATTTTTCCTGAAAACTTATCAAAAGCTACTTTGTTCCAGTCTAAGTCTGCTGGGTGTTTTTGTATGCTCTCAAGTCATTTGATGGGATATTTTTCTTGATTATCTCCAGTAACTTCAGAATGTCTCTGTCAGGCCATTGGCCTTGGTTATCAAATGAGGCCATTACTGTTTTAGGTTCTGAGCCCACTAATAATATCTCAGTTCTGCAATCACCTCAATGTCAGTTCGAAATGCCTAGATACACACACAAATTAGTAGATGATTTCTACATTCCAGTATGTGTGATCTCTTTTCCTGAGGAGAAATAAGAAAGAATGCTAAATTTTATTATTGGAATTTACAAAAATAAAATCAGATATCACTTGCAATGTGTTGCTTATAAAATTAACTTACAATTAGCAACTGTGTAATAAATGGATCATTTCTCCTTTTGATATAAAAATTGTTTGGCTTAATATGACACAATCATACCTTCTTCTGGGTGCTTTTTCAAATCGTAGTAGAACTTGCTTGAAAAATCAAAAATGAAGCATGTTGTGATGGTGTGCACCTATTATCCCAGCACTAGTGAGGAAGATCTCTGTAAGTTCAAGGGTAGCCTGGTCAACATGTTAAATTCTGTGGCAACAGGTTCTACACAGTAAGTCTCAGAAAATGATGGTGAATTAAATAAATGCCAGGAAGTTTGATGACTAAAAAGATTGAGAGAGAGAGAGAAAGAGAGAGAAAATGTGACTCAAAGGAAAAGCACTTTCACACTGCAGTCCTCTATATGGCTGCTATCAGGATAAAGCCAAGCTATTCATCACTTACATGCAGTTGAGCTGAAAACAGGACAAGACACAGAACTCCCTAGACATCCAACTGTGGCATTTCCAGGGTTTGAATGTAAATCTGTAATAAATGATGTACTTATATAGTCTTCTGGATTCTGTGTACCTGTTTAAGATCTTTATGATGAATTATTTTACATAGGTTTTAAGCATGCATTTCATAACCACATTTTTTTCCAGACAGGGCTTCTCTGTGTATCCTTGGCTGTGCTGGACTCACCATGAAGACAAGACTAATCTTGAACTCATGGAAATCTACCTGGCTCTGCCTTCTAAGTGTTGGGGTTAAAATCATGTACCACCATGCCTGGTTTATTACCACATTTTCAATTTTATTTGGTTATCCATTCTACATACATAAGCTTCATTAAAGCATTACCTGTTTCATAAAGATTCTATTAAAGATCAGTAATCCAGAACGTGAGCACATAACAACAGCTCTGAGGGCTGCTATTCTCTCACCACTATTGTCCTCTCTAGTGTAATTTTTCTAGAATGTAGTTTAACAAATCACTTTGAGTATTCTTGTAATTTTTTTCAAAATTATATGCTCTGATATTTACCTAATCAAAGTTCTATGCAATCTGTTGAGTCTTTTTTGTTTTGTGCATATATAGCTTGAGGTTCAAGGGCTCTGGTTTGGACAACCTATAAGAGAACTCATCCCAGGGAAAGGCAAATTCTCTTGAGGGAGAAAACTTGATTATAAACTATTGATTACTTTAAAATATTTTTTTTGGTTTTTCGAGACAGGGTTTCTCTGTATAACAGTTCTAGCTGTCCTGGACTTGCTTTGTAGGGCAGGCTGGCCTCAAAATCCCAGAGATCTATCTGTCTCTGCCTCTCAAGTGCTGGGATTAAAGGCATGTGCCACACCACTGCCCGGCTTGAAAATAATTTTTAAGTATAACAATGTAAAAACTATAGAGCTATCCATTGTTCAAAATTACCTGCAAGGGAACTTGATTATATTAGCTGGATCTAAATAGAAAATATACCTTTAATTTTTTTTAAATCGAGTCAAAATCAAGATTATCAACTACAAGCTTGCTTTATACTCTGGATCCTCCAGCCTAAAACTGCCAAGTAGCATCCAGCAAAACTGAGTAGTTTTAATTACTTTTAAATAATTTCCTTAGTGCTAGGGATAGAGCACAATATGTGCTATGCAAGCTATTAATGAGCTGAGTTTCCAGAAGGAGGACATTAAATGTATAATGTAATGAAACAAAGGGGTCATAAAATAATACACTAATAAAATATTCTGTAAAATGTTTTAAAAATGTATTTAGACACATACTATAACTTCTTTTACTGTGAAAAATCTTACACACATATCATTCTATGACTTCTATAATGTACTCAAAGATAACATACCATGTTTATTTAGAAATATATGGTATCTCCATACACTCAAAATTTAGATTTGAAAGTATCATAAAATAAGTGCAAAAATCACATTAATCTTAAACTTTAAAGACATGACTGAATAAAATTCTGCAGCTCAACAGTAATCTGAAAATAATGACATTATCTTTACTAACTATGACCAGTATCCTATTTGAGAATCCTTGAAATCACTGAATGTATTCAGGATTTCAACTCACCTCCAAATCCTCTGGTCTCATCAAAGCTTGCAGGAAAGTCCACCCTTTACTTCAGGGGTTCTGTGTCTTCTGGACTCTCTGGACAACAGTGGTGACTTGAAGAAGGTAATCACAGTGTAACCTCCCCCAAGCATCTCTGAACTGAGTGAATTTTGCAGTTCAGAGCCTTTATATAGAGAGGTGAAAGCCCCACCCTAAGGTGGAATCTTAGTATTAACATGATTTAATTATGATTTCTAATATCCTTCTGAAATCAACTGGGCACACCTTGAGTGTTGTTTTAGCATCATGGCTATTGTCCTGTTGTGCAGTGGATGAGGCACAGTTTCTCATAGACCCTTCTATCTATGAGGTATTTATATTTAAAGACACTTACTGTGATGATGAACCTGGTTCACTTAATATTTATGGTGCTGCTCTTCCATGGTGGCCCACACCTTTAATCTCAGCAGTGGGGAGGCAGAAGCAGGTTAATCTCTTGAGTAAGAGGCCAGTCTAGTCTACAAATTGAGTTCCAAAACAGCCAGTATTGTTACAAAGTGAAACCCACATGTCTGCAAAAACAAAAACAAAACAAAACCAAAAAAACAATTAAGCTTCTGGGTACTCTAGTAGGGAGTTCTCTATCATTTATTTTTCTTATCTATCTATCTATCTATCTATCTATCTATCTATCTATCTATCTATCTATCTATCATCTATCTATCTATCTATCTATCTATCTATATATTATCTATGTGTTTCTATGTATTTATCATCTATTTGTTTATCTATCTATCTATGTATCTATCTATATATCTATCTATCTGAAAAAGGGTCTCTATTAAGGAGCTCTGACTCTCCTGGAACTCACTATGTAGTTCAGGCTGATTTCCAAATGACAGAAATCTGCCTCTATTTCCCATGTTCTGTGATTAAAGGTGTGGACCACCACACTTGGCTGACATGAAGTAATTTGAAGCAGGAAGACTCACTCTAAATCTGGGCCACACCTTCTGTGGGAGCCCACATAAAAGGACATGGAAGAAGCTTTAACTTTTTGCTTGCTTGCCCTCAAACATGCTGGCCATTTGGTCTATCTTACTGATGTAACTATTATTAAATTTAGCTCCATCAGGATTCTCACATAGAATGAAGACTATTAGTTTTCCAGAAGTCTTCCAGGACCCCAGCACCATATTTGTACTGAAGAGACATCCAAACTCACCGGCTGACAATTTACTGAATTCTCTGCCTTCTGGTTGTGAAGCAGCCATGGTTGGTATACTCAGACCATTTTGTTTAATGCAATATAGTCAGTGCCCTGTTTATTTTAATGTCATTTTATCAGTTCTATTCCTTTAGAGAATCCTTATTAATTTATTATTTCAAATGTCACAATGAAAACAAATATTCTATAATTAATAAAAACCAATTTACAAACAACTATGTGTTTAATTTTTTTGAGGGTAGATTATGTATTTTAGATCTTAGGATAGATATCTTTGAACAGATTTGACCTTTTTTTTGCGTTGAAGGGTTTCCAGAAATGGTTTCTCAGTAAAAAGCTCTGGCTGTCCAGGACTTGCTTTGTAGTGTTCAGTCTGGTTCTTAAGACACCAAAGGACCACCCAGGAGCCAAATACAATGTAAATTCATGAAAGTTATTTATTCAAGCTCAGAACTTGGACTCTCAAGGTTTACCAACACAGCAGTTCCTGTTGAGAGCCCAAAACTCCAAAAATACATGGTTTATATAGAGGCATAGACAAACAAACAGGTTATTATCATATGATTCAATGACATGTGGGTAACTAGTCATGTCCATTTAAGATTGACTCGTTGTTATTGACTTACTAGTGGTGAGTTTGATGACCAGAAATTTTGCTTAGACTTTTGGGTGGTTTCTAAGAATGATCTGTCCGATTACAACAAGGAAACACCACTGGAATGCAAGGGCAGGTACATTTTGTTGTTGTTCTGGAACTAGAGGTCAGCTCTGAGTCAAAATTAATTCCAGATGGAATGTTTTTTCAAGATGGATTTAGATAGGCCCTGCCATAGACAAGGCTGGTCTCAAACTCCCAGAGAATAGGGTGCCTATGTGTCCAGGGTGCTGGATTAAATGTGTGGGCCACCACACCTGGCAGATTCTATCTAAGTACAGGTCTGAAAGCACTGCCTGAATCAGCAACATCCAGTTTGGTGAACTTCATCATGATCCTCTTACTCCTTGCTTCCCCAGAAACATACCAAAGGATGACTCTTGGATTGAACCCAATAGAAGTGAGCTTACCTGATATGAAGAAATGGTTTTCAATGGGATGGCTTTTATATTACAGGAACATTTTACAGTGTAGGGATCCACTTTTTGTTTTTGAATTGTGAGGAGAGGGTATCCCATATTGCTCTGGTGTTAAGAGCAACAATGACTGATACACACCATCATTTATGTGCCTCAGAGATCCTTTTAAGAGTGCTTGACTCAGGTAAATAGAGAATTCTTGGGTTCAGTTCAGTAGGTAATTTTAGGGCAAGCTAGTATGCAGCAGATGTGCAGTTTAATGAAAGACATTGTAATATGGATTTTAAGCACAGACATTAAGAGAAAGAGAGACATGGAACACTTAAGTGTCTGCATGTGGGATTTCCAAGGAAGCATAACAGTTTCTCCCATTCTTTTTATTTATTTATTTATTTTTGAATTAGAAAACAATACCCATGTTTTTTTATTTTTATTTTTAGAATTTATTTTTTATTTCTTCAAGTTACATCTCAATCACAATTCCCTCCCTACTCCCCCCTACAGTCCCACCCTCTTCTCACTCAATCCCCCATCCTCGTCCCTTTTTTTTAAAGTTTAAGGTATATCTTTTCCCCCCAACAGCTCCCCCTTTCAGTCCAAAAAATGGTTCTTTCGCTTATAACAATAAATACAATACAAGACAACAGAAATAAATAGGCCACAATTATGAGAGTTATATGGCTTGGCATACATTCCCAATATCCAGTCCATATGTATTTGGCACCTGATTTTAACATTCTTCTATCTAACCATCTCCATGCATTTAAAGTTCTATATCTAACTCAGCTTTCATACTTTCTTGTCTCACAATTTTAAAAACATCTTCTTAGATCCAGAACAGCCTCTTGATTCCTAAACAACTCAAAATTTAACTATGACTCTATCTATTTGTCAACCACCTCAGACACCTGAAAGGAATAAATATATATGATTATATAAGAAGTGCAGGGTCCGCAACTTCCAAAACTAAGAAATGACATACCAGTGGCTGCCTGGACAGTTCCCATTTTCTCGCCAAACAATACAGCATCGATCTTCAGCCGTTTGGCCCTGTTTCTTTGACAGACATTGATTGTAGAGCAGGAATTATGAAGGACTTGCCTACCCTGTCTTGGCAGAGTGAGGCTGTCGACTTACCTGCTTCCAAATTTTGTCCTTTTTGGACAGCATTCTGTCTACAGTTGAAGCAAGCGGTTTTTCTTGCCAAGAGATAGGCTTGCCACTAATTCAATCATCTCCCACTGGAGATTCTTTGATGCTCATCTTCTACTTGGAGTAGAATAGGGGTTGCTGTCAGGAGCTGACATGTCTCGATATCAAAAAATCTTAACTTAAGAAAACATCTTTGAATGCCATATTCTGCAGATCTCTTGAGGTTTTTGTAGACACCCCTATCTATCTCTTATATTTAGATAAGCAAATGTTGCTTGTCTCTTAGCAACTTGATTACTGATTAGCTTAGAAAATAACTGTGATGGACTGTTATAGTACCTAACAAAATGACAAGCTTGAATGACTATTAGTTTGCATTTCTTAATTATCCTAAACAGTTTATATGACAGTTGGTAGCAAAAGGCCAAAACATCACAATTCATTTTTAAGCATTACTAGGTACAATACCTTTAAAAAGCGTTACCCTTAATTTTGTATCAATATATAAAGATCGATACCTATGTAGCCCAATACAATCTTAATTTTGTATCAATATACAAGGGTCAATAACATTGTGGCCAAATATAATCTTAATTTTATATCAATACACAAAGATCAATACCTATGTAGCCCAATACAATCTTAATTTTGCATCAATATACAAAGATCAATACCAATTTAGCCAAATATAATATTAATTTTGTATCAATATACAAAGGTATAAGGGCATATTCAATAATCTGTCCCTTTTTTTTCTTGATCTATCCTGTATTATGTCTATGTCCCTTTTTTTCGAGTCTGTTCACTCCTACATAGGAGAGAAAGAAGGATAGAGAGAAGAAACAGAGAGAAATCCCTGGGTCTAACCTCCAAAACCTATCCAACAAGACCATTTAACAGTTTGTAATTTCTTCCCCTAAATAACAAAATTTTCTATTATCCATCAAATGACCAAAGGCGGGGGGAATCACTCTCCCCACCTTCTGGGGATGGGACATCACTCTCTTAAAGTAACTTCCTGCTGATTTGGGATGTAGTAAACCTGTTTGTGGCCCAAATAAGAATCGAAATTTGTTAAAAATGATGGTAAAATCATTTGATGTTCAGTCCTTTTGTGCTCAGCTATGTAAATGTCCTAAGAAGTTCTCAGACAGAAGGTTATCTTCAGGGCTTTACTGAAGTTCTGGCTGGAGAAGTCTGAGGAGCTGAATAATCTTAGCGATTTTGAGTTGTTGTGGTTGTAGACATTTGAGGAAACAGCTATTGAGGAAGTCTGCAAGGCTGGATCATCTGGGCTACTTATCTTCTTTGGCGTCTGATCTGTTTTCTTCTGATCCATTGCCAGTTGTCCCTGGATTCCTTGAATGGAGGCTTTAATTCTCCTGGAAAGAAAAGAACAGAGCCCTGACCTAATCCTAACTCTGGGACACTACCTTTTTTTAGGGGGGGGGGTCAGGTAATATTTTGCCTGGAGCAAATTTGTTTTTTTTTTGACAATGTAAAAAGTATAATCTTTCAATTCAGATTAAAAAAGAAATTATTTTGATATTTTGGAGCTAAACAAACCTTTAGTGTATATATTTTGAGATCTCAAAGGACAATTTGTTTGAATTTCAGCATGCCTTTTGAAAATAGCTTTTATACTTAAATCCTTCCAAATCCTATGTGCCTGTCTCTGCATTCTAAGTATTGGGATCAAAGACATGTGGTTCCCAACTGATGGGATTAAAGATGTGCTCCACTACCCCTGGATCGAAGTTTTTCTCTATCTAGAGCTCATTTTGTGTCAGTCTGACCTTGTGCTCTGAGATCTGCCAGTTTCTGTCTCAAGTGAGTTGGGATTAAGGGTGTATTCTTCTCAAATGATGGGCTTAAGGGTGTGCACCATCACAACCCAGTTCCTTGTAACTCTAGAATTTATAAGACAATTAACTCTATAGTGATCCTCCTGTCTCTGCTAGAGATAAAGGCATTGGCTAACACCATGTATTTCATGTATTTTACCTTAGCTCCAAGTGTTTTCAACTCTTGGAGGTTTAGAAAACCAGGTTGAACAGCAGTAACCTTTAATTTATTTACAGTATTTTAAACCTGTTACCTGCTTTTTAATGCCAAACCATGAATATGTCCTATATATCTACAAAAATAAAAAAATAAAAACAAAAACTTTGAAGCTGCTATCAAGTTTGTGTAATGTATGTGGCCACCTGCACTCTAACATTCTAATCTGAAATTAAGGCCATTTTCCTTTCATACCAGTAAGGCAAGTATATCTTTGGTAAATTACTGTTTGAAAATTTTATATTGTATTTTTAAAGCTTATTAACTCTTTTCTTAAAAAAGAATAATTTTGTTTTTTCAAGTTACATCTAGAGCATAGTTTCCTCCCTCCTCCCCTCCTGGACCCTCCCTTCCTCTCTACCTTTCTCCCTTCCTCCCTCCCTCCCTTCCTCACTCCTTATTCCTCTACTTGGTACTCTCCTTCTCCTCAGATGAGGTGGGCCCTCATATATCATACTCCCTCAGATCTTCCGTAATGTGAGGACCAAGAGCTTCCACTTGTGCTGGGCCTTGATATGGCACACCATCTAGGGTATGGTGTTACACTAATCTTCAGCAGATTCCAGGGCTCACTGGTGGTTAAAATTTTTCCTAGGATAGATATGCTAGGTTCCTATCTATTTGGGTATGTGCATTATAGGATAGTAATCCTGTGATGTATGGTTAATATCCATTTATAAGGGAATACATACCATGTTTATCTTTCTGGGACTGTGTCAGCTTGCTTAGGATGACCTTTTATAGCTCCATCCATTTGGTTTCGAATTGCATGATTTCCTCATTTCTGATAGCTGTGTAGTATTCCATTGTGTAAATGTACCACAGATTTTTTTTATCCATTCTTCAGTTGAAGGACATCTGGGTTGCTTCCAGTTTCTGGCTAATACAAATAAAGCTGCTATGAACATTGTTGAGGCAATGTCCTTGTGGTTTCATTTTGAAACTTTTGGATATGTGCCCAAGAGGGGTATGGCTGAGTCTTGAGGTAGAATTATTCCCAATTTTCTAAGATATCTCCAGATTGATTTCCAAAGTGGTTGGACAAGTTTTCAGTCCCACCAGCAAACTGATGATCAAAGATGTTGAACATTTCCTCAAATGCCTCTCAGCCTTTAGAGATTCCTCTTCTGTGAATTCTTGGTTTAGCTCTGTACCCCATTTATTGATGGGGTTATTTGAATTTTTGGTGTTTAATTTCTTCAGTTCTTTATATATTTTGGATATTAACCCTCTGTCAGATGTTGGATTGATGAAGATCCTTTCCCAGTCTGTAGGCTGCCATTTTGTTCTAAGGACAGTGTCCTTTGCCTTACAGAAGCTTTTCAATTTTATAAGGTCCCATTTATTGATTGTTTGTTTTAGTGCCTGTGATATTGGTGTTCTATTCAGGAAGTTGCTACCAGTGCCAATGAGTTCAAGGTTTTTCCCCACTTTCTCTTCTATTAATGCTAGCATGTCCAGATTTATGTTGAGGTCCTTGATCTTTTTAGACTTAAGTTTTGTACAGGGTGATAAGTATGGATCTATTTGCATTCTTCTAATGTTGACATCTAGTTAGACAAGCACCATTTATTGAAGATGCTTTCCTTTTTCCATTGTATGTTTTTGGCTTCTTTGTCATAAATTAAGTGACCATAGCTGTGTGGGTTTATTTCTGTGTCTTCAGTTCAATTCCATTGGTCAACTGGTCTGTTTCTATACCAGTACCATCTGTTTTTATTACTATTGTCCTGTAGTACAGCTTGAAATCTGGGATGGTGATACCTCTAGATGTTCTGTTATTGTACATGATTGATTTAGCTTTTCTGGGTCTTTTGTTGTTCCATATGAAGTTGAGAATTGTTTTTTCCAGATCTGTAAAAAATTGAGTTAGTATTTGGATAGGAATCACATTGAATCTGTATATTGCTTTTGGTAAGATGGCCATTTTTATTATGTTGATCCTACCTATCAATGAGCAAGGGAGATCTTTCCATCTTCTGATATCTTCTTCAGGGACTTGAAGTTCTTATCATACAGGTCTTTCACTTGCTTGGTTAGTTACCCCCAGGTATTTTATATTATTTGTGGCTATTGTGAAGGGTGTTGATTCCCTTATTTCTTTCTCAGTCCATTTATCTTTTGTATAAAGAAGGGCTACTGATTTTTTTGAATTGATATTTTATCCAGCCACCTTGTTGAAGAAGTTTATCAGCTGTAGGATTTCTCTGGTGAAATTTTTGTGGTCACTTATGTATACTATCATATCATCTGCAAATAGGGATAATTTGACTTCTTCCTTTCCAATTTGTATCCCCTTGATCTCTTAGTTGTCTTATTGCTCTTGCTAAATCTTAAAGTACTATGTTGAAGAGATATGGAGAGAGTGGGCAGCCTTGCCTTGTCCCTGATTTGAGAGGAAATGCTTTAAGTTTCTCTCCATTTAGTTTGATGTTGACTATTGGTTTGTTGTAAACTGCCTTTATTATGTTTAAGTATGTTCATTGAATGCCTGAGCTCTCTGAGACTTTTAACATGAAAGGGTGCTGTATTTTGTCAAAAGCTTTTTCAGCATCCAATGAGATGATCATGTGATTTTTTTTCTTTCAGCTTGTTTATGTGGTGGATTACATTGATGGATTTTCTAATGTTGAACTACCCCTGCATCCCTGAATGAAGCCTACTTGATCATGGTGTATGATACTTTTGATGTGATCTTGGATCCAGTTTGCAAGTATTTTATTAAGTATCTTTGCATCCATATTCTTAAGGGAAATTGGTCTGAAATTTTTTTCTCCATCGGGACTTTGTGAGGTTTAGGTATCAGGGTGACTGTGGCCTCATAGAATGTGTTTGGCAGTATTCCTTCTGTTTCTATGTTGTGGAAGAATTTGAAGAATATTGGTGTTAGCTCTTCTTTGAATGTCTGGTAGAATTCTGTGCTGAAACTATCTGGGCCTGGGCTTTTTTTGGTAGGAAGACTTCTAATAACTTCTTCTATTTCCTTAAGGGTTATAGGACTGTTTAATTTGTTTACCTGTTCTTGATTTAACCTTGGTAGGTGGAATCTATCAAGAAAATTGTCCATTTCATTTAGATTTTCCAATTTTGTGCAGTAGAAGTTTTTGAAGTAAGACCTAATGATTCTTTGGATTTCCTCAATGTCTGTTGTCATTTCCACCTTTTCATTTCTGATTTTGTTGATTTGAGTATTTTCCCTCTGCCTTTTAGTTGGCTTAGCTAAGGTCTTCTCTATTTTGTTGATTTTCTCAAAGAACCAACTCTTGGTTTTGTCGATTCTTTGTATTGTTCTTTTTGTTTCTAAGTTGTTGATTTCAGCCCTGGTTTGATAATTTCTTCTAGTCTGCTCCTCTTCAGAGTGTTTGTTTCTTTTTGTTCTGGTGGCTAGTATGGGAACTCTCTAGTTTCTCATTGAAGGCATTTAGTGCTATAAACTTTCCTCTTAGCACTGCTTTCAATGTATCCCATAAGTTTGGGTATGTTGTGCCTTCATTTTCATTGAGTTCTAAGAAGACTTTAATTTCTTTTTTTTTTTTTATTTCTTCCCTGACCCAGAAGTCATTGAGGAGAGAGTTGTTCAGTTTCCATGTTTTTGCAGGCTCTCTATTGTTTTTGGTATTATTGAAGCCTACCTTTATTCCATGATGGTCTGATAAGTTACAAGGGGTAATTTCAATTTTCCTGTATCTGTTGAGGCTTGCTTTGTAACCAACTATATGGTCGATTTTGGAGAAGGTTCTGTGAGGTGCTGAGAAGAAAGTGTATTGTTTTGTTTTGGGGTGAAATGTTCTGTAGATATGAACTAGGTCCATTTGATTCAAGACATCTGTGAGGTTCATTATTTCTCTGTTTGGTTTCTGCATCGTTGATCTGTCCAGTGGTGAGAGTGGTGTATTGAAGTCTCCCACTATTAATGTGTGAGGTTCAATGTGGGATTTGAGCTTCAGTAGTGTTTCTTTATTGAATGTGGGTTGTCTTACATTTGGGGCATAGATGTTTAGTATTGAAATTTCTTCTTGGTGGATTTTTCCTTTGATGAGTATATAGTAGTCTGGCCTGGCATTTGTGTTTTTTTAGGGTCTGCAAGATGTCTGTCCAGGCCCTTCTGGCTTTTAGAGTCTCTGAAAAAAAGTCCGGTGTGATATTGATAGGTTTGCCATTAATGTTACTTGACCCTTTTCCCTAGCAGCTTTTAATATTCTTTCTTTGTTGTATATATTTAGTGTTTTGATTATTATGTGGCAGGAGATTTTCTTTTCTGGTCTAATCTATTTGGAGTTCTGTAAGCTTCTTGTACAGTTATAGACATCTCTTTTTTTAGATTTGGGAAATTCTCTTCAATGATTTTGTTGAAGATATTTTCTGGTCCATGGAGGTGGGACTCTTCTCTTTCTTCTATTCCTATTATTCTGAGATTTCATCTTTTCATTGTGTCCTTTATTTCCTGAAGGTTTTGTGTCAGGACTTTTTTAGATTTGACATTTTCTTTGACAGATGTACCAATTTCTTCAATTTTATCCTCTGAGCCTGAAATTCTTTCTTCCATCTCTTGTATTCTGTTGCTGATGCTAGTGTCTGTAGTTCCAATTCTTTTCTTAAGGTTTTCCAGTTCTATGGATGTCTCGGATTGGATTTTCTTCATTGCTTCAACTTTCCTTTTCAGGTCTTCCATTCCTTTAAGCGATTTATTCATTTCCATCAAAGTATTTGCAATACTTTGTTGTTGCTCTCTGAGGTATTTGATTTCCTCCCTTAGGCCTTCTATTATTAATGTAAGTGTAGGATTAAGGTCATTTTCCTTTGTTTCAATCGTGTTAGGATGTCCAGAGTTGTCTGTAGCGTTATTGCTAGGATCTGGAGACATCCTATTTTTTTGTTTTGTTTTGTTTTTCTTACCATGTTCTTCTGCTGACCTTTTGTCATCTGATTGACCCTGGTGTAGTCTGTTTGTTTCTTTTGTCAGTTTACCTTGGTGCTCAGGAAAACTCTCTGCCCTGGGGATTGGCTGATCCTGAGATCCTGGTGTCTACCTGCAGATGGTGTGCAGGTTCCTGTAATAGACTGGCTCTTGGAGAGGAGAGTGGCTGCTGCTCTCAACAACTGGTTGTGACCCAATTGGACCAATATAAGGGGATTGGAGTGGGGAAGGTCTATTCTCTGAGGACCTGAGAGCTGGCAGGTCTCCTCAGAAAGGCAGGTAGAGCTGTGATTGGGCCTGTGTTCTCCCCTCACTGACACAGTCGTTCTGCTTCAGCAGCCAGGCTGACTGTGCAGGCAGGGAGCTCCACCCAAGAGGCGTGCCAGCCTCAGTGTGCCTGTTGCTGACTGCCTCAGATGCTTGGGTGCTAGAGTGAGTGACCCGCCCCAGTATTTGTGGAGAACACACAGTCATGGGCTCTGTTTGCCATCAGTCTTGGCTCCTAATTGCTTTGCTGTGACTGGGTTAGGTTTCTGCCTCTCAGCTACAGTGCACACTGTGCAGCCCATGTTGGAAACTCCAGAAAAAAAATCTCACTTACCTTTGCTCTTGTGGTGCTGCTGTTTTTCCCTCTTGGGTGTACACGTCCACGTGCAGGCTGGAAATCAGGGACACTGGCATGACCACTGATCTGTGGCTGGAGCCGTGGACTGGATCCACTCCTGGGCTAGATCTGCTCTAGCTGGCGCTCTTCTCCAGACCGGTGACCAAGCTGGCTGATCTCAGGGGGGTGTTCCCAGGAACTGCATGAGCTGTTTTACCTGGTTACCAGTCTCAGTGTTCGCTGCCAGAATTCAGACACCGTCTGGGTATCACAGTCTGCTAGGGGACCTCACATTCACTCCACAGTGACTAATCTCATTCACCTCCTACTCAGATGCACTGCTCTATGGTCTGCACCATCTTGGATCCTCCTCTTTTTTATTTTTTAAGAGACAATGCCTCCCTCTGTGACTACAACTCTTCTGATACACAGTTTGCAGATCTGGCTGTCCTTGAACTTACAGAGATCTTCCTGACTCTGCATCTTGAGTGCTGGAGTTAAAGTCTTATGCCCATTATAAATGTTACACTTAACAGATTTTAAGCTCATATCTCAAGAGAAGAAGAGATGCTAAGTTACAGAATATGGTACCTGCCAATGTGGTGTGGGTTCCCAAGGGAAAGTCAAGTGTGTCTTAGTATTATCAGCCATATGCTCTATTTTGGTGACTCTCAAGCCATTTCTCAAAGCATTGTTAAGAAACTCTCGTCCCTGGGCTGGAGAGGTGGCTCAGAGGTTAAGAGCACTGGCTGTTCTTCCCAAAGTCCTGAGTTCAATTCCCAGCAACCACATGGTGGCTCACAGCCATCTACATTGAGATCTGCCTGGGCATATATGTAGAGCAAATACTGTATACATAATAAATAAATAAATAAATAAATAAATAAATGTTTAAAAAAAAAAAAAAAAGAAAAGAAACTCTCGTCCCATTCTTTCTGTCCGTTGTTTATTTCTTAGAGAGATGTCTGATGGCTAATGATGGTTGTTGCTTGACCACTTCTAGAATCAAACAAAACCAAACTAACTGTGCATAGTTATGATGGATTATCCTTGTTTTCTGTGTTTTGTTTTTCAAGACAAGCTTTCTATGTGCATCCTTGGATTTCCTGGAACTCACAATGTAGTCCAGGCTGGCCTTAAACTCAGAGATGCACCTACCTCTGCCTCCTGGGTGGGTTAAAGGAGTGTACCACTACTCCCCAGCAATGGATTGTTCTTGATTGGATCACTTGAGGTGGTAAGACCAACCCTAAATGGGCACCACACCTTCTAGCAGCAGCATACATAAAGAACTCTGAAGAAAAATTTTTATTTTATGCTGACTTTCTCTCACTCTTATTAGCAAGTTCATCTATCCTCCTGATGAGGCTTTTCTTAGCTGGTGTTAGAGCCAACTTCTTCAGGACTGCAATGAACATAGAATATCAGCTGAGGCATTCACACTCACCAATAACTTTACTACTACTGTATTCTTGGTCTTTCTTTTAGAAGACAGCAATTATTAGCCTAGCCAGACCACTGACTGTTATCCATGGTAACAAATCCCCTTTTAAGCAAGACATATTGGCACATGCCTTTCATTCCAGCACTTGGGAACCAAAGGCAGGGAGATCTCTCCAATTTATGGAATGTAGCTGAATTGATGCTGCAATGGCAAAAGTTTACTTATTTTTTAAAGTATTGTTTGAAGAATCAGGGAGAGGAAATGCAGGTACTGTGGGCATGATCCTCTTATATCTGCCTTTTTCCTCCTGTATCCTAGGAAATTGGGACACATTATTAAATAGTGCTGAAATGGTTCCAAGGCTGTTTTGTTTTTGTTTTCTTTTTTACCAATGTACATGTTGAATTAGCAACAGGAATTTCATACCTTGTGTCTCTTCTTAAGTTTGACACTAGTCCACTCCTATGCTTCTACCTGCAGCACACCTTCTTTTCTCTAAGAAACTAAGTGCATGGCCTCCCTATCACCCACTGTAATAGTTTTAGAAACCGCAGCCCCCAGTTGTTTAAAGAGATAGCCCAAAAGAGCCAAATAATGATGGGAATATGATGAAATCTGCTCTGTTGTTGCTGCTCAGGGACATCAGTCATGTCCCTGTCCAGGTGACACTATGCTACAAACAGCAGAGATCATTTCATGAAACACAAACAGGGTCTAGAATGTGAATTTTCAGCAGGAAAAGTTGATGACCCAAAGAGAATGCCAGAAGCATTAAGGTTCTTGAATGCTTCTTGTCTTGAGATCTTATCAGGGGACCACACATTTCTTAGGATGCCCTTTACTGGGATGATATTCCATCTACTGAGTCAGTTTTTTCTTAAAGTCTTGTTCTTCTTCTGGAAGTCCTGGATATATCTCTCTTTGACCTCCACTAGCAGCTTATGGTATTTCTCAGCCAGGACTTTGGACAACTGCTGGTTGTTGTACTCAGGATACATCTGAGTGTACTTGGCATACTGCTCCTTTTAGAAGTGCAGATAGGCAGTCAGGGGTCTTTTGGGGAAGGCAAGATGTTGCTTAACTGTCTTATATTTGCGAGGTCATTTCCTAAGTTCCTTGGTTTCCAGCACTAATTCTGTCAGTGTGCAGGACTTCCTTAAATTATGAGAAATCTGCATCCACTTTAGTTTGCACATTTCTCCTGAAAAATGTTCAAAAGCTACTTTGTCCCAGTCTAGGTCTGCCTGGTTTTTTGTGAATGCTCTCAAGTCATTTGATGGGATATTATTCTTGGTGCTCTCCAGTAACTTCACAATGTCTCTTTCAGGCCGTTTGTATTGGTTATCAAATGATGTCATTACTGGCTTAGGTTATGTGACCACTAAAAATATCTCAGTTCTGCAAACATCTCAATAGCAACTCAAACTGCTTAGACACACACACAACTTTGGTTTCTGAATTCCACAGTTTGCATCATCTGTATTTCTGAAAAGAAATACAAAGAATGCTAAACTTCATTGATGGAATTTATGAAAAAAAATCAGATATCACTTGCAATATGTTGCTTATTCAATTAATGTACAATTAACAATTGTATGACAAATGGAACCTTTGTCATTTTGATATAAAAGATGTTTGGCTTATATGTGATACAGTCATACCCTCTTCTGCTTCCTTTTCCAAACCTTACTAGAACTTGCATAAAAAAATCAGGAAATGAAGCAGGTTGTGGTGGTGTACATCTGTTTTCCCAGCATTACGGGGACAGATCTCTGTATGTTCAAAGGTAGACTGTCTACATATCAAATTCTGGGACAACCAGTACTGCAAAATGAGACATAGAAAATAAAGGTGAATGAAAAAAACAAAAACAAAAAAACACCAGCCTCTTCGATGAACCCCCCCCCAAAAAAATAGAACAAAAGAGTATGACTAAAAGAAAAAGTAATTTCATACTGTGTTGCCCTAAGTATTGCTGCTATCTGAATAGAGCCAATATATTCATCACTTACATGCAATTGAAGTAAAAAATGTATTTGAGGCACAAGACTTCAACTTCTTTTACTGTGAAAAGTCTTACACACATAGTATTCTATGACTTCTATAATGTGCCAGCAAGTTTACATACCATGATAAAATTAGAACTATTTGGTATTTCCATAAACTCAAAAGTTGGATTTACAAGGAACATAAAGTAAGTGGGAAAATCATATTAATTTTAAACTTTAAAGACATGACAGATTAAAATTCTGCAGCTCAACAGTAAATTGAAAATAATGACATTGTCTTTATTAACTATGACGAGTGTCCTATTTGAGAATTCTTTAAATCAGTGAAAGTATACATTCCTGTATTCAGGATTTCAACTCACCTCCAAATCCTCTGATCTCATCAAGGCTTGCAGGAAAGTCTGGTCTTAGGTTCAGGGGTTCTGTGTCTTCTGGACTCTTTGGATAACAGTTGTGACTTGGAGAAGGTAACCACAGTGTAGCCACTTCCAAGTGCTTCTGAACTGAGTAAATTTTGCAGTTCAGAAGCCTTTATATAGAGAGGTGAGAGCCCCACCTAAGGTGGAGTTTTAGGTATTTACATGATTTAATTAGCATTTCTGATCTCCTTCCTAAACCCACCAGACACACCCTGAGTGTATTTTTAGCCTCATGAATATTTTGCTGTCATGCTATGGATGAGACACGGTTTCTCAAAGACCCTCCCATCCCTGAGGTGTTAATAAATTCAAAAACACTATGATGATGAACCTTGATTCAATTAAAATCTATGTTTCTGATTGAGGCATGGTGGTATATGCCTTTAATCCCATCACTCAAGAGGCAGAGTCAGGCAGATCTCTTCAGTTTGAGGCCAGTCTAGCCTACAAATAGAGTTCCAGAACAGCCAATACTGTCACAAAGAGAGACCCTGCCCTCTGGAGAAACAACAAAACAAAAACTATCTAAGCTTCTGGGCACTGGAGTAAGGAGTTCTCTATCATCTATCTTGTCATATCTATTTATATGTCTAATCTTCCTCCCATCCTTCCACCCATCCATTATCTATCTATCTATCTATCTATCTATCTATCTACTATCTATCTATCTATCTACCTACCTACCTACCTACCTAACTACCTACCTACCTATGTATCTATCATAAGCAGGGTCTCTATTATGGAGCTCTGACTGTCCTGGAACTCACTATGTAGAGCAGGCTGATTTCCAATTGATAGAAACCTGCCTCTATTACCTGTGATCTGGGATTAAAGGCATGTACCATCACACCTGGCTGAGATGAGGTAATTTGAAGCAGGAAGACTCACTCTAAATCTGGGCCACACCTTCTGGTGGGAGCCCACATAAAAGGATGGGGAAGAAGCTTTTACTTTTTGCTTGCTTGCCCTCACTCATGCTGGCAATCGTGTGTATCTTATTGATGCAACTAATATTAAATTCAGCTCCATCAGGATTCTCACATAGATTGAAGACTATTAGTTTTTCAGAAGTCTTCTAGGACCCCACCATCATATTTGTACTGCAGCGACATCCAACCTCATGGGCTGAACACATACTGAAATCTCTGCCTTCTGGTTGTGAGGCAGCCATGGTTGGGATACTCAGACCATGTTGTTTAATGCAATGTAGTAATTCCCCTGTTTATTTTAATGTTATTTTATCAGTTCTATTCCTTTAGAGAACCTTGGTTAATTTATGATTTCAAATGTTACAATGAAACTAACTCTTCTATAATTAATAAAACCAAATTTAAAAAATCCTATGTGTTTAATTTCTTTGAGGGTAGACTTTGCAATTTGGATCTTAGGATAGATATCTTTGAACAGATGTGATCGGTTTTGGGAGGGAGGGAGGGTTCAAGACAGGTTTTCTCAGCTTAATAGCCCTGGCTGTCCTGGACTTGCTTTGTAGACCAGGCTGGTTTCAAACTCACACAGATCAGCCTACCTCTGCCTCCAAGTACTGGGAATAAAGGTGTGTGCCACCACACCCATCCATAAACTGTTTTTCATTTGTATAAAAGAGTTAGATGAGAAAGACAAGGCCATTTCCAGCAATTCAAGCCCTATCTGCAACTTTGCAGTGGAGCCTTTAGGACAAATTACAAACATGGAGGGGCCTTCAGAAAACTACATTCCAAGTCAGCCTCTGCTAGTAAGTACATCATTCACACTAACTGTGGAATGTTCATCTTTGTCCTTTTTCTTATTCAAACATCTTTAATTTAGTCCATCTACAGTTTGTACTTGACATAAATTGATGTGGAAATCTTCTACTTGCTAATAATTTGTTGGGAGAAATGTAAAATGTTCTTCATTAGCCCACAATGACATGACTTTGTTCTGTGAAATACATTGCTGCATGGTTTTGTCCTTGTACAAACAGCTAGTGTTCTTGCACAAATTGAAAAGGTGTACTTCTGCACTGGTGATGTCTGTGTGTCACTGAGGATAGGTTTCAAAGGTTAGCATGCAGTGACCATAAGAAATAAAAGAGTAGCATCCTTAACAGAAGATGGAGGGAATTTGTGGGTAACTGGCTTGGATGAGACCCTCAGGTTTCTATCCTTGATTGCTATGTGAGCTAAATGTCCCATAAGTCTGCTAAGTAGAACCTTTATTTGAAGAAATCTTGGGCATCTAGCAAAATTCAAATTCTGGGGTCTCACCCTAGAAATTTTTGGGTTCCAAACATTTGACTTTTAGAAACTTTCACACATGACTTTATTCCCGCTATGATCTGAGACCTATTTCTTCAGAGAAAGGGGATGGTAGAATACCCATGAACTGAGAAAATTCTCCATAATCACTAATAGGTTTCATCCTATGATGTTTAAATTTCACTTTGTTTTCAAAGGGGAGTCTCATAAGAAGTATGATACCCCAAAAATTACAGAAGAGGAGAAAGATCCAGGTTGTCCAGGGTAAGGTCAAGGTGAAATACCCATATGGTATAACTGAAAAAAAAAAAAAAAACAAAAAACCTTCTGTCAGGTTGACCAGTTGCATCTTCCCAAGTTCTGTGACTAGAATAACTTCTCACCCTTGGAACAGCACCAAGTACAGGAGAAAGGAAGAAAGGCTGAGGAAACTCGAGCAGATCTGTGGATCCAGGAGACTCAAGGAGCTTCTTGTTAGAGACAGTAAAGGGAACCCATTATGTTCATTGGATCTTACAAACCCTGAAAAGAAAAGAATTGCACTGGGAATGCAGGATGAAATTGATGTCCAAAGCAGTGTTAAAGATCAGCACATTTCACTAGGGTTCATCCCTGTCCAACGCTCATGGTTGGACATGTCAGAAGAGACAGCACAAGTGTATCTTCAGCTGTCACAATGTTTCTCCAGTCAAGGAGTAACAATTCCAGTTGATATTCAGCTGTCACCATCTTACTACACACAAGGGGTAAGTAGTGGGGACATCAAGAGACAGACCTGGAAAGAAAGAGAGGCAGGAAAAGACTGGCTGAAGCCTTGGAGGCTGACAGGCTTCATAGGCAGGCATAGAACATGGAGGAATGGACCAAAGAGGTGTATTGTGAAACTAAATAAAACAACTGGAAAACACATACTGTGGTCTCTGTAATTCTCTTTGAAGGAATTTTGTTTTACTTATATGCATTATGATGGTTTTTTTTGTTGTTGTTGTTTTGGTTTTTCAAGACAGGATTTCCAGGGGTAATTGCTGAGTTTAAGGGTGTGTTTTGCCAGGCTTGATGGAGCATACTTTTAACTCCAGCACTCGGAAACCCGAGGCAGGCTGATCTCTGTAGGGGTTAGATAAATTAGATTTAGAAAATATATAGGAGTTTCTGATACTGTCTCTTAATTCGGGGCCTGAAGAGCATTATCAGCATGAAGTCAGCAAAAACAGGAAAGACTCAATAGACTGAAAAACAAGTTTGAAGTCAGGAAAACAGGAAAGACTCAATAGAATTGAAGAAACAAAGTATCTGGCCTGACATTGTTTTCAGCTGCTAAGTGGGCGAAGCCCAAATTAAGCTGAAACAGAGTTCCTCCTATCTGAGGACAGTGCGTGGAGCCGAGAAGAGAAGAGGCCCCTGATGCTAGAGAGCTCCAAGAGTCCTGCTGAAAAAACGGCTGGCCAGCTCTCTCCTTGAAGCAGAAAGAAGCCGGTGAGCAAAGAAAGCCTGAGCAAGACACCAAAAGGCCAAGGACTGGACCCTGTGGCTCAGCTTTTGCTTAGAGGGGTTTGATCTGTCCAAACAGTGGCCTAAAGGAAACGGTGCCTGGCTTTAAGGACTGAGACAGAGCAGCTGAGTTCCTGATTCAAAAGAAGTAAGTTGGCCTGCAGACGGCTGAGGTCTCCCACAGAGAAGAAAGCATGAAGCCTTATTTAAGGTGAGACTGCAATAACCAACGACCCTGACGAACCTGCATCTGAGAGATCCAGAAGAAGGACTGCTAAGTGTGTTAAAGAATCTACAACAAGGACTGTGTTCCTGACGACTGAGGACCTGCCCCAGAGACTGTATCATTCTAAAAGGGTATGAAAGTGGTTGTTATAATTATCAATTGGTTTAGTGGATAGGTTAAAGGGGTTGTAGGAATTTATAGGATTAATAGTTAAGAAATTGTTGGTGTTTGTTATAAGTGAATTTAGTAATAAATAAATAAGTGTTAAATAATAATTTAAAAGTTCGGTTACAGATCTCCATGAGTTTGAGGGTAGCCTGGTCTACAAAGTGACTCCAGGAGAGCCAGGGCTTGTTACCCAGTTAACCTTGGCCTCAAAAATCAAAACAAAACAAAAATTGTGTTACTATTGCCCTGCTTTACTTGTGTTTCTTTAATAGCAAATCTACCCTTATGATGATATAACCAAATTACTTCTTTTTAAGTTCATTTTGAAAGGTAAAAATTTGAGCAGTAACGTTTTAAATAATAGTGTTGTCAGTTTTGATATAAAGGTTCTGAGATAGACTCCATGTGAAAATATCCTTTAGGTCAGCCGTGATCCACAGTAGGACTGTGGGATAAATCCAACAACAACTCAGAGAGAAAAGAAAATGCCTTATGTTTTCAGTATTTAGATGAGAAGGGTCTATGTATTTAGTAGTTTGTTTTGTGAAGTTACTAGGTAGGTTACAAAGACACAACTCAGGCCAAGCAGAACTGGCCAGCTTGAATCTAATCTTTTGTCCCTCACTAGCATGGGACTGCTACTTGCTAGGTGTTTAGCCATATGTATATATATATATATATATTTTTTAATTTGGAGTCTCATTATGTGGGCCAGGTAGACCTTGAATATGATCCTCTTACCTTAGCCTTATGGATGTTAGGATTACAGGCAAGAATCCCACACCCAACTGTAATTATTTTTATTCACTTTTGGTCGACAGGTATAATCTAGCCTGAGGGGTTAGTTAGTGTTTTATACAGGCATGCAACTTGTTAACACTTATATTAATGAAAGGTGATCTATGGGCTGCAGCTGTATTGTCTTGGACTTGTCTGTCTTTGTGGAACTCTCTATTGTAATCCTAACTATCAATAAAGGTTTCCACTTGAAATACAAGTCCAAAGATTATTTTATATGATGGTAATTTGATGGCATAAAGATATTATTGTAGATGCTGTTATAGCTATTGTTTATATATTCTTCTAGTAGCTCTTGGCCAGAGTGGTGGCACATGCCTTTAATCCCAGCACTTGGGAGGCAGAGACAGGTGAATCTCGGTCAGTTCAAAGACAGTCTGGTCTACAAAGTGAGTCCTGGAGAATGCCAGGGCTGTTACACAAGGAAACTGTGTCTTGAAAAAGAAAAGAAGAAAAAGAAAGAAAGGAAGGAAGGAAGGAAGGAAGGAAAGAAAGAAAGAAAGAAAGAAAGAAAGAAAGAAAGAAAGAAAGAGAGAAAGAAAGGAAAAGAAAGAAAACCAATAATAAAAATAATAAATGCATTTTGACATATTCCCCTGTACCTCACTATCCTTCCCCTCCCATGAATCTTTTTTCTCCAGTCATTTCCATGTCTACTTTCGGGTCATCATTATGTTTATGAGTTTACATCTATAAATTCTCGAGCTTATAAGCTAACCATGTATTTGAGACATAAAAATCCCAGATGGACATTTTTCTGTTACACACCTTGATGTCAGGGCCACCACCTTCAAGCCCACTTTAACTCTTCCTCAATACAAGTGAATTATGTTATGTAATGAACCAGAATCCCATGTAATAGGAAAGAGGCCTGAGGAGAGTCTGACTATACCAGCAAGTGTAGTGCCTTGTAGATGTGATGACTATTCTTGGTTAACTTGATTAGATGGTGATATATAAAGCATGCTAGTAGAGATAAAAAAAAATAACAAAAAAAAAAAACCAAAAAACTCCTGAAACAGCTCTGGGAATGCCCATGAGGTCATTTTCAGTTTATTAAATGCTGCGACTTTGTCCTTCGTCCTCATCAATGACTTAATGCATGAATGCATTCAAAATCTAAATAAAAGTGGATTGCTGGAAGTTTGGTTTGAGTATTATAATTTTTTTTTTTTTTTTTTGGAGACAGGGTTTCTCTCTGTAGCCCTGGCTGTTCTGGAATTCACTCTTTAGACCAGTCTGGCCTGGAAGTTGGAGATACACTTGTCTCTGCCTTCCAAGTGCCAGGATTAAAGGCGAGTGCCCCCCACTGGTATGCCTGAAGATTATATCTTGATAATGGTTCCTATCTGTTATGTTGATTCCCAAACTTCACTAAGTGAGCATCTCTTACCTATACACTGCATGCCCAACCTTTTAGCATTGTGATGTTATTGTCTACACAGTTCATGCTCAAGAACCGCAACTGAGTTTTTTAAATGCACAACAAAATCTTTAAAGTAAGTTAGCAATTTTTTGTTAGAGTGAATTCATAGCTATCCCTCACTATATGTGCCTGCATATTGCTCTTGGGCCACAGGTTGGACACAGCTGTCAGTGATCACACACTGCACCCATGATGCTCTGCCACACCACAGTCCAGAAACAATGAAACATATATATATCAAAGTAGTAAACTCTAACTATTATAGTATGTTTGGAAGGAGTCAGAAGTTTTTGGACTTTTCTGAGTATCTTTGAAGAGTTTGCTAGGCATGGTGACTGGAGTAAAACCAATTACAGTGGGTCAAATACTGAATGAGAAAGAATGAAGGAATAACTATGCCTTGTACCTTTTCTGTTTGCTTGTTTGTTTGTTTTGTTTTTCGAGATAGGGTTTCTCTGTGATCCCTGGCAATCCTGGACTCACCTTGTAGACAAGGCTGGACTTGAACTAACAGAGACCCTCCTGCCCCTGCCTCCCAAGTGATGAGGTTAAAGGCATGTGCCACCACACCCAGTATGCCTTGTACTTCTTATAACAGGTTCTGAAATTGTCTTAAGGATACTTCCTTACCAGTTCCATGGGTTTTGAGTAAGGATTACTCCATCCCTATTCATAGAAGTTTGAAATCTCCTTAGGTATCTGCTGTGGCCTTGTAGCCCCTCTCTTTTCCCCATGTAGCAGTAGACAAGTCCAGTCCCCTCATAGTCAGAACAAAGGATAAATTTAGTCTTATCTGGTTCCTAGGTCTTACTCCTAGCACACAGGATGTTATGTGGTATGGAGCCCTACCCTTATGAACCTGTAAGAGCCAGAAATTTGCCTGCTAATCTGAAATTTCTCTCCTACAGCTCTGTCATTATTGTACCACTTAAAAAATGTATCTAAAGAGTAATTCATCACTGGGCATGGTGGTGCAAGCCTTTAATTTGGAGAGGCTCAGGTAGGCAGGTGGATCTCTGTGAGTTCCAGTCCAGCCTGGCCTACAATGCAAGTCCAAGATAGCCAGGGCTATTACACAGAGAAATTCTGTCTGAAACAACAACAAGAGAGTAATTTGTCTCAGTTTTCTACTGGACTCATCTAAATAATAAAAAAACTATAAATAAAAAAAAAACTTCTGGACAGGGTTGACTGCTATACTTCTTTATCATCATCAAACTCAGGGGATGAATATTAAGAATATTCACTCATGTGAATATTAAATGTTTTCCTCTCTGCCCTCAAGTGAAAGACTCTTTGTACAGGATAAATTACCCATGCTAGCCTTAATTCTTTGTAGTCTAACTAGGTTCCTTCTTGTGTGGTACAAATATTTAGACTAGGAACCTAGGGATTTAAAGTGTGTTCTTGAACTTTCTGGCAATGGTTTCCCCCCTCCTCCCAGTTTTCATACAAAAACCAGAGGTACAAACAATTTCTAGAATTCAAGTTGGAGAACTGATACTTGAGCATCACCAAAGGCACTACTACAGCAGATAGTTTTCCTAGGAAAGAGTATGATCTCTCCAATCAGAAGACAGAAGTAGAAAAGATTCTGAAATACAAAATGATGCCTGAGTTTTCCATCTGTCTCAGTGGTATTGGGTTAGATCATAGGAGCTGCTACTTCACACATGTGAACACACAGCCAGGCAGTCTCTCTCCCCACACCCGTTGTGTTGCAACCTTTCAGTATTTCCCTTCTTGGGGCTCTCACTTGTGAGAACATTTTTCTTTTTTATCACAGGTAATTAGTCTTTCCTCCTACTGAAAGTTGTAAGCCTCACAAGGACTAGTATTACCTGAACCTCCCCTTTCCATCAATTAATGCAATTGCATCAGATTATGAAGCTGACCTCTCACCAATGTGTTAGGATGCAGTCAGCTCTTGCATTTGGGATAAAACAGAAGACATCCTGGCCAAGTGCACATATTGTTAGTCAGGTTTGGGCTTGGTGAACCTTTTTAAAAAAAGAATTATCTTGCTGAGATACTTTTCCTTTGCTGTTATGTTCTTTTGTCTGACACAGAAGATTATTTCTAATGGGATGAACTTCTGAAGGTTTGTTCTATAACTTTTTAAAAATTAATTTTCCTTAATTAAAAACAGTTAGTCAGGTGTGGTGGCTCACACCTTTAATCCCAGCATTTGGGAGGCAGAGGCAGGTGGATCTCTGTGAGTTCAAGGCCAGGTTGGTCTACAGAGTGAGATCCAGGACAGCCAGGGCTACACAGAAAAACTATCTTGAAAAACCAAACCAAAAAAAACAAAACAAAACAAAAACAAAAAACCCAATCTCTCCCCCTCCTAAAAAGAACAAAAAACCCAAAAAGTATTATTAGAGTGTGTGAAGTGTAAGTGAAGGTGCACATGTGATGGGGTGCCCAGGTAAAGGTCAGAGAACAACTCTGAGAAAGTCAGCTTTCTAGTTTTATGGTGGATTCTGGCCATCAGGGCTGCCTAGCAGGTGATCTTATCTACTAAGCCATAATGCTGAACCTGTCCTGTTTTTTATCCATTATTTTTTGATCCCTGACATTCATGAGGACTTTAGTGAAAGCTCAGGTACCCTCCAGTGACTTTTGAGTCAACCTATGTGTTATATTTTTTATTCCCTCAGATTGTGTACCTACCAACTCAAGGAAGAATGAGTAGTTATGTTAACTCAGTTTCTCTGCTTTTGCACTTAGATTGATGTTCCCGCCTTACATGTAACACGGCCTTACATGCCAGGCTTCCCAGGGCTCTTTCATTTCTTGTTTCAGTCTTCCCTAATTCAAGCAGGTCAGAGGCAGCTTTCTGTACATGAAAATGAAAGACCCCATCTGCAAACTTTCTTCTATATTAAAGTCAGACCTGAGGATACCTTCTATCATTTCTTTGTTCTTTCCTTTACTGTTCAATTCTTCCCACATATTTCAATTTCTGTGATCCTAGGAGGGCCTCTTCAGCACAGGTGTAATTAGTAGTTCTCTTTCCCATGCACTCAGCCAACTACAATAGAAAGCCACACTTGTATTGCATCCACTATTTTGTTTAATTTTCTGCTAAGAGTACCAGTAATAGGAAGAACAGTATCATGTTTATCTCCTTGTAATTCTACTGCATTGGCAAATCCATTATAGGCAGGTAGTGGAGCCTTTTATGTTTCATCACCCACCCAAAAGGACATACAACTGTCATAAATTGCTACAATCTGGGCTCACAGTGCTACTTTTGGGGACTGCATGTTCTCTAATCCATTGGCATTTTTACTAGCACACTCATACTCTTGTAGTGGTTTCCAGTAAAGTTTGCCACCTTATGAAAAGACTGTCCTAATTAGCTTTACAAACCCAACAGTCAACAGACATGGGGGGTCTCGATCGTGGAATTGCCTAAATTAACTGGCCTGTTAGGAAATGTCTTAATTGGTGGAGGAGGACCCATAATACTGTGAAGGGCACATAGGCAGGTGGTCCTTAGTTACATAAGCTAGTTGAGGATGATCCTATGATTGAACTAGAGTCAATAAGTGAAGCAGCATTTGTCCATGGTTTCTTACCTTAGCTTCCTTCAATGGTAGGCTGTGACTTGACAGTGTAAGTTAAAATAAGTCTGTCCTCCCTTAAGCACCTTTTGGTCAATGTTTTATCACAGCAACAGAAATCAAACTCAGTCACCCTGGATTTCTTCCCAAAGACACTCCTCTTCCAGATTGGTCAGTCTTCACTGCATGCCTTATCATCCATATCAGACAGCATGAAACTAGGACTAAAGCAAGTAGGCACACTCTCTGCTCCCACATGGGATGCCCTTATCAGGACACTCACTCCCACAAGGCTCAGCTTCAGGTGTACATCTTAAATCCCACACGGAGCTCATGTGGCTACTACCTCTCCCCAAAACATCTTTGGTTGTGTATGTACCTGTATGGGTTCCCTGTTAGTGGTGTGTGACTTTTGGTGGAGATGTAAACAAATATCTATTCACCAGATAGGACACCAGAGACAATTCCATACAGCCTGGCTTGGCAAACTAATGAATCACTGAAGCCTATTTTCAGAAGTATGGATGACCCAGTGGCAGCTGTAACACCAAAAACCCTACTCTGGCATGGGAGACAACAAAATAAGCTACATGCTTGGGGCTCCCTTCCCAATTCATTGGCAGCTCCACACACAGGCTTCCTCTTTAGCAGCGATTGTTTACTATTCATAAGCTGGAAGACAGCCCCTGAACCTTTTGAGACCTGAAGGTTTGATGAGTTTCTTGTTTCATTAGCTTCCTCTCCCAATGTCATTTATGGCATCCTTGTTTCCTTTAGGAGACCATATTTCAGTTTAGCAAGTACCTACACAACAGTACCCACAACATACTCAATAGATGAGGTAGTATTAAGACAATGGACAGACATATGTTCAAATCAGGACTATGCTATTATTATAAGCCAGAGAACACAGGCAAGTGACTGATGTGTGCCATACAAACATCATTGGTAAATTGGGAATAACTGAACACTTCGATAATTATCCATTGTGCTCAATAGTTACTTATAAAGCATTCCTGCTTGTCTATGAGAAGTAGTACACAGTGTTTGACCATTTATTATTAAAGCACTATAGCACTTTGTTACAAAAAAATGTGGTTCTTACATAAAGAAGACCCAAAACACACACACGCACACACACACACACACAATCACCTAACTTTGTATGCACTTAGTCACAGAGCTTCAAAAGAAATTAAAAAAAAAAAAAAAGCAAAATCACAAGAATGTTAATCTATAATCACTGTGGAAGACTATTATGGCTCTACCATAAAATTATTTTAAAAGAAAACAATTTGTACATACCATTAAACTATACTATGTTAATGTGCACATACCCTATATCAACATGTAACAGAATGTTACTCTAAAAGAATTATGGATATAATTTGAGAAATACGTTTATCAGTTAGATACTGCATTTACGTGGAACTTAACATCAACTCAAAAAAAAAAAAACAACCCAGCAAATCATATTGGTCAGAAGTTTTTGAGGAAACTAAATCATTGTTACTGTTCCACTGTTTATGTCATCATGATCAAAATAAACAATTCTTCTTACTCCACATCTTGTAACTAATTGCCAAGAGAAAGTGTGAGAAGAGAATATAAATGAGAAGTCAGGCTTTCCTTTCAGCCTTCAAATTTCATGGGGCCCATCATTAGCTTTCCAGAATCCCTAGCATATTATTTTAATACTGCTTACAGGTTTAAAAAAAAAAATGTATGGAGGTCAGAGGACAGCTTCTGGGAGTCCATTCTCTACTTTCATTGTCTGGGTTCTGGGGACTTAACTGAGGTAATTAGGTTTGGTGGCAAGCACCTTCACTTACTGAGCCATCTTTTTGGCCCTAAGCAGGACAAAATGGACACTGGGTATTTGTAGGACAGAAATAAGAAAAAGGATCAATATCAATAATCTCATACTCTGACAGAAATACTGTCAGCCAGTCAGGCTGGCATCAAATTCACAATCCCCTTGCCAGTCTCCTGTGTATTAGGAGTACTAGGGTGTACCACCACACCCAGCTCTTCAGAAGATAAGCTACAAGTACACTGCATTGAAACTGTGGAAATGTTGGAGCTGGAGAGATGGCTCAGTGGTTAAGAGCACTGACTACCCTTCCAAAAGACCCAGGTTCAAATACCAGCACCCACAGGGCAGTTTGAAACTGTAATGGCCAGGTGTGGTTGTGCATGCATTCAATCTCAGCATTCAGGAGGCAAACACAGGTGAATCACTGAGTTCAAGGTCAATCTGGTCTGCAGAATGAGTTCCAGGATAGCCAGGGCTACACAGAGAAACTCTGTTTGAAAAACAAAAAAAAAAGAAAAAGGAAAGGAAATGCTAAGGGCTGTTTTTTGGAGGGGGTTGAGGTTATACATATATGTTTATAATGAAAATTGAAAATTAATAATCTGGTAACTGAACCTACAGATACTACCTACTGGTAGCGGTAACCTCACATTCATCCAGTTTATTCCCAGTATGAATTATTACACAATTATTCAATAGAGAGCTGATGCTAAAGCATCCTAACATGAACTACTTCACTTTCTTAAGGTGTCCGCCTAATTTACATGCTTCAGAGGAATCACTGCCCATTTTTTCCTGTATCAGAGGATTTCTCTAAGGCTTGCTAATGCCTATGATACTCAAGGGGGGCTTTTCAGAAAGCATTCTCAAGCCTCTTCAAGAAAGGGAAATAGTCAAAGATTTCCCATTATCACTGCAGAGTACCTCATTACCTGGGGTCTGTAATGTGAAGGCATTGCTGTACAATTCTCTGAATATCTTGAACTCCTCATTTGTGTGACTGCTCACAAGAAAGACTAGCATCACTAAAGGCCATTACCAAATGCTCATTATTCTACTCACAAGGAATTTCCCAACATATTATCTTTGGAGCACATTACAAAAACTGAACTAGAAAGTTTTATCACAAGCGTCTTTGCAGAGAAATTTAACAGTTTACTGAAAGTCATTTCATACTGACTTAAAGGATGAAGGCCTATTGAAGACTTCTCTTCATTAATTTCATGGCAAGTTTCTCAGATGATTTTCAGAGAGCTGTCTCCAGGCCCTCAGATATTCTGTAGTTTTCTACCACACTGTATGGAGGCTTGTCTGTGATTAACCAGTATAACAGGGAAGAAGTGAAACTACTTTCTGAAGGCAAGGTCATAAATCAATACTTCATTTTTTTAATTGGTTTCTTTTGGAACACTTACTTGGGGGTGGGAGGGTTATTCTTTTGCCATATTATAAAGATACATAATCATACGGACAGGCCTACATGGAGAGGCACACTAAAGTTTTCCTGTCAATAACCAGCACAAAATTCCTAGGCATGTGAGTGAGCCATCCTGGAAGTGGTTTCTTCAATAATAGCTTCAGAGGAATGTAGTTCTGTTTGATGTCTTGAGTGTGAGTTCAGGAGAAATCCTGAAGAAGAGGTACAGAACTAAGGTGTCCTCATATTGCTGACCTATAAAGTGTGAGGTAGTTGTCTGAAGAAACAAAATTATTTTTTGTGGGGGAAAAGGTTTGTATATTCTATAGCAATGGATAATGTATACACCGGATGTAAACTCTCTCAAGTTGTCTTAGGATCAACAAAGCCTTCCCATAGAAATTCCTAGTGATACCTCACCACAAGTCATATCCACCTGTTATGTGCTCTTTTATGCACAGAAAGGTAGGAGTTACTGGTGAAAGACTTTCCACAATGGTTGCACCCATAGGGCTTTTGTCCTGTATGAGTCATTAAATGCTTTTTTACAGCTGAGAGATTATTAAAAGCTTTTCCACAGTGACTGCATTCATATGGTTTCTCTCCAGTATGTATTCTCTTGTGTACAGTTAGAGAAAAGCTACTGCTGAAGGACTTCTCACATTCATTACATTCATAGGGCTTCTCTCCAGTGTGAGTTCTTAAGTGCTGGGTTAGATAAGAGCTTTTCCTGAAGGTTTTCCCACAATCCTGGCACTCAAATGGTTTTTCTCCAGTATGAATGCTATTATGACCAGTAAGTGAGGACCTTGTACTGAAGGCCTTTCCACACTGAATACATTCATGGTGATTTTCGCCCACTGTGTGAATTCTCTTGTGGCTTTTGAGGTTACAACTGGTACGGAAGACATGAAAACACTGGTTGCATTCATAGGGCTTTTCCCCAGTGTGAATTCTTACGTGAAGTCTGAGGGATGAGGGATCACTAAATGCTTTCCCACAGTGACTGCATGCAAATGGTTTCTCCCCATTATGGATTCTTCTGTGAACAGTAAGATAAGATTTGCTGCGGAAAGATTTTCCACACTGACTACAGTCATAGGGTTTTTCTCCAGTATGAATTCTCTTGTGCTGAGTAAGGTTGGATTTCGTGCTGAAGACTTTAAAACATTGATTGCATTCATTGATTTTCATTCCATGATGACCTCTTTCCTGTTCATTATGAGATAAATGACAATTATAGTTTATAATATATTATTAAAATATCAAGCTATAAGATTCCCTATCCCAGAAAAATCTATTACACTATAACAAACAGTTTAGATCTCTTCAGAGTTTATGACTTCTGCTTAGTCTGAGCTTATTCAAAGATACACACATTTGGCTATTAATTCCTTCCTTATATTCAAAAAGATTTTCTGATAAATTTAGGACTACTGATGTTCAAACACTCAACACCTGTTTCATATTTAATGAAATGCAAGCTTGTAGGAATTCTCAGTGAAGGAATATGTCTAAAGCTGGCTTAATCTTTTCTCTAAAAATATAGTTTCACAGTTTCTTCCCAGAGATATCACTTCCTCAAGTTTTAACAACACTGCTCATAATGGGTTTTCTATCTGTTCTAACACACAAAAACCAGAAATCATTACCTCCAGTATTACTGTTTTTCTACTGTTAGCATGTTCTTCTCTAAAAATATGCTTCTTAGGAGTTAGCCACTTGGCTTTAAGTACAGTCGCCAAATCTGAAACAAATTGAAAAAGAAATTAAGTCAATAGAAGTGAAAGAAAAATGGTGAGGTGCATTCATGGTTTAAGGCAGAGTGTGTGAGATCAGAATACTTGGTAAAGACTGGAAAGAAGGAGCAGTTGGTTGGGAAATTTTAGGAGTTAAAGAAAATATATTCTAGCCGGGCGGTGGTGGCACACGCCTTTAATCCCAGCACTTGGGAGGCAGAGGCAGGCGGATCTCTGTGAGTTCAAGGCCAGCCTGGTCTACAAAGTGAGTCCAGGACAGCCAAGGATAGACAGAGAAACACTGTCTCGAAAAACCAAAAAAAAAAAGAAAATATATTCTAGACATATATGGAGATTGATAACAGATAATTAGGAATGGACATAATGATTTAAAATTTATAATTTGCTTTTTATTTTTAATTGTGTTTATGTGTGCATGTGTGTGTTGATGTCTATGAAAAGAGAATAGTTGGGCTCCCTTGGAGCTGGAGTTCTAGGCAGGTGTGAGTCTTCCTAAATGGTTGCTGGGAAATGAACTCTGGTCCTCTACATGAACAGTACATGCTCTTAGCCTTTGAGCCATCTCTATAGCCTGTGACTTAAAATTTAAAATGCAAAGAACTGTGTCTTTGGTTTTTCTTCACAGGTCAAAGTATGAGATAACGAAGGCAGAGTTGAGAGAAAAGTAAAAACAGTGGAAGTTCATGCCAAAGGTTCATGTCCATCTTTGTCAGAGGCAAAGAATACTTTACTTTCCAGCTCTGCTTTAAGGCCATGGTCACCTCCCAGGAGAGCCTAGAACCACTTGTGCTTACCTGGAATAATTCCTCTGTTTTCTGTTATAGTCCTGTCTTCTTGTTCCAATTGAGATATCAGATTTGGTTTATCAAGGTGGTGCCCTATTTATGGAGAAAATACATGTAGTGTTAGGGAGACTGTTCAAGGGAAACTCAACTCCACAAACCTAAAGTCAAACATCTGAAGATGAAAAAATATGTTGTTAGTAGCATGGAATAATTCTGTCAAAATTCCAATGAACACAGTAACTTTTATAAGGAACAAAAATATAAGTACCTCTACCTCAATATTCAAAGTAATGGGTTATTAATAATCCCAGATATACATAACTAACTTCAAATATACATTCCAAGGGCTCTAAAAGTTTTAACTATGGAGAATATAAAGTAAGGGAAAGAGAGAAAATCATTTCTAAAGGAAGACATTAGACAGAAAGTTTCATGAAAATATGGGCTACATCTGTTTTCACCACTGCACAAAGTAAACAACAAAAGCTGTATGGAAACTTACAATCTTCCAACCCTAGTGGGGAAGAAAACCCTCAATTATGGGGAATAGTTGAACACAGGTGTCATGAAAAGACATGAGAGATACACTCAGGGTAAAAGGTTTAATTAAGTGGAGAGAGGGTGATTGGAGAGAGGAGATGGTAGGGAATGGATTAGCTAAGATCTATGAAGAAGTCTTGTGGTGGTTTGAATGAGAGTGACCCCCATAGGCTCATATACTTGAATGCTTAGGCAAAACCAGGCCCAGTCTCTCTCTCTCTGCCTCCATCTTGCAGATGATGTTAGCTCTCTGTTACTACTAGAGGGTCATGCCTGCCTGCTTGCCTATCTGCTGCCATGATGGTCATGGACTAGCCCTTTGAAACTGTAAGCAAGCACTCATTTAAATGTTTTCTTTATGAGTTGCCTGAGTCACAGAGCCTCTTCATAGTGACAAAACAGTAACTACAACAAGTCTTATGAAAATCCATTGATTTGCAAGCTGGTGTATATTAAAAACAGAGTTTGAATAGAAGTACCTTGCATAGGTGGAAATCTTAGTGCCAGACATGAAACACTTTGTAACAAGTTATTTGTCAGGGGGCCCTGCCACTGTTTAGCTGCCCACCATAACTAGACAGTAAGACCCTATTCCTGAAGACACCACTCACTTTGGATGCACAATGTAGAAAAATCAACTTTAAAATGATCAGGAACCTTTTTCCCTGATGACAAGGTTGTATAATGCCAGAAGGTGCTATGCAAGTAGGTTGCTGAGGAAGAAGAGACATCGATGGTCTTTCCTGGTGCTAGATCTTGCAAGCTATAATACTTTGCTGGTAACAAAGTGCCCACTTGTGCAGTGGTGTGTGGCCTGATGGTTATAGGGTTAACCAACTGCTTTCTGATTGGACATGTAGCCTGCTTCACAGAAGATTTAATGCTTGGTACTGTAAAGCTGATCAAAAGCTCATGACTGGAAAAATCATAGATCCTAGGGAAGAACATATTCTTGTTTTGCTAAATGGTTATGCTGTCAAATTGTACTGTCAGGAGTGAGTCATCTATATTAACTTCACACCATCCAAGGCTCTTGGAATTCAAGTGCATGAGGGAGCAGAGATATTGTAGGACCTGGCAGATTGAGGGGGTGATGATGAAATGCTGACTTCTGGGTATGATATGGCCACTGTATATATCAACTCAACAGATAAGACTACCTATACAAGATCAAGCCAGTCAGAATTACAGCATAGCTACAGGAAGGTGCCTAAGGCCCTATCCCTATAGGATGAGCTACTGGCAGTTAGCTTGCTCATGCTGGAGTAGATACCCATGTGCTCAAAAGAAGCAGTAATTAGACTCAGGGGGTTATTAATAGCAAACCAAAAAGATGACATAAAGCTGAAAGGGAGTTAAGGTGGTGTGATTTTTATATAAATATATGTATTATATATAATATATATTATATAGATATATAGATAGATGATAGATAGATAGATAGAGAGATAGGGGAGAGAGGGAGAGAGAGAGAGTTCTCTTAGTACCTTTTCTTATGTTGTCATAAAATATTGTGACTACTTTATAAAGAAAAGAAGCTTATTTTGGCTCAAGATTTTGATGTCCATAAAGTCCAAATAGCATGGCACTTGTACATATGGATAAGGGCCCCAGACTTTGCACCAATATGGCAGAGAAGGGATAGAGAGATGTTAGAGGGCTTATGAGAATATTGTGCTCTTAGAGAGGATTCAGGTTTAATTTGCAGCATTTATACCCAGCAACTCACAACTGCTTATAATTCCAGCACCAGAAAGATGTAACACCTCTGGCCCCTGTAGACACAGACAGTCATATACACTTGCCACACATGTACACATAATTAAAAACAATAAATGGTTTTGGTTTGGTTTTTTCGAGATAGGGTTTGTCTGTATAGCCCTGGGTATCTTGGAACTCACTCTGTAGACCAGGCTGGCCTTGAACTCACAAAGATTCATCTGCGTCTGCCTCCTGAGTGCTGGGATTAAAGGCATGCACCACCATGCCCAGCATGTTTTTGTTTTATTTAAAAAGGTTAATATGGCAGAGAAGTAGAAAGCAGACCAGCTGTATAGTGAAGGGACTAAGCATGTAGGTTGCCTCCCTATACAACAATCCAGTCTTAAGGGAATTAAATTGACCACATGAGACCTGACTGACTCCCCAGAAAGAGCATGAATCCTTTCTTAGGATGGTCTCTTGATCCTGACACCTTCCAACATGCCCTACCATTAGAACGTTTCCACTATTTAACACTGTCTTTATAGCAACCTAAGTTTCTAGCACATAACACTTTGGCAAATGAGATGTTCTGAAATTACATTGCTGTACACCATGGTAAATATACTAAAATCCAGTCAACTGCATATTTTTAAATTATTCAAGCACTGTTTTGTTCTACATTAATAAACAAACTGGACTGAACATCTTGCTCGAGTCACTAAACAAACTTGGGGCTGAGGGTGGCTTACCAAGTGAGGCCAGGTTCCTCCAGTTTTCCAGCATTACCTTCCTGTACAGACTTCTTTGTAGAGGATCCAACAAAGCCCACTCCTCCTGTGTGAACTGCACAGTCACATCTTCGAAGGACACCAACTCCTAAATTATTTACATACCACAGCTTAGTCAAAGGTCCCACCAAAGAGGAGAAGAAGAGAGCCCAAGATGATAGACCCAGAGAGGAACCCAGAACACAAGATAGGTAGGCAGGCTGAATGCTGTCTGCCTTGGCTTCTGGCCTTGATGTTCTGGCTCCTCTCCTGTCCACTGCCCTACCTCCCAATGTCCCTTCCTTTTTCAACTCTGACTGTTTGCTCCTGAAATCTCATTTCCTGGGGCTGAGCACAGGCTTGAGACAATCCACAAAGAGGAGAAGCAATGTCATATGAATGAATAATTCCCCATGACTGTGATAAACTCCCTGAAAGTAAGATAGAGTCAAACCTTTACTTGACCTCATTACAAACTCTTAGGAAGGATGTGACGTCCTTAGAGACTCTGGAAGGAGCTTTGAGAAAGCAGTGCATGTTGATACAAGAGACATTTTGTAGGACATCTCCTAGCCTTTGCCAGATGTCTGGGTATCCTGGTTGAATTGTATAAGTCTCTACAGTAACAGGTTTATGCAAGGAATGACTTGGAAAAGTGAAGATCTGACTCACCTGTAACAAGCTTGTCAAGAACTCACTGGCTAGCCCTTCTTTCCCTGTGTGTCCTTTCTCAGGAGACAGTGGGCACAGAGAAGACTGAACTGGGGAAGAAGAAATAAATCATGAGAATCTAGGATATCCTAGGATGCTCTGAGGATTAGTTATCCACCTGAACGTGATTATATACAACCACTAAAACCTACAGCATGCATATGCACATGCATATATACACACAGCACATTCTACCACCCCTGCCCAGATACTTGGTCACAGCTTCCATAAACATGTTAAAACCTTGTCTCCACTTAGTTAAGATATAGTACACCTGGGTCTGACTGCCTAGGAGGAAGAGAACATATCCACAGAGAAGGAAATTGATGCCCTGAAGTCACCACCATTTATTACACGAACAATTAAATGTATACTTCAAAAGAGATAAAAATCTTCAAAATCACCAAGCGTGGTGGCACATGCCTTTAATCCCAGTACTCCGAAGGCAGAGGCAGGTTGATCTCTTTGAGTTTGAGGCTAGCCTGTTCTACAAAGCAAGTCAGGGCAGCCAGAGCTATTACACAGAGAAAGTCTGTCTCAAAAAACAAAACAAAACAAAAAACCCAAAACAAAAAACCTTCAAAATCATCATAAAGATGACACACCCAATACCCAGCAGCTACATCCTGTTCCAAGAGCTGTCTATCACATCCACAGATCAATGGGCTCCAATTGTGCCTTACCTTCTAGGTCTGATCTTTCTTAATGGCTAGCTACCCAGACCCTATCCCTTTCTGAACTGTTGGCTTGGGAGCCTTTGAACTTTACTCTAATGGCTGCTATGACTTACCATGTATTAGAGGAATGACAGTTGCGGCCATCCTGATTCCCAACACCAGAGCTCCAGAACACAGGGCATATGATGGGCCAGCTACACTTCCGACTCCCACAGACACCAAGGGCAACACTCTGAAATCAACAGTACATAGGAAGTATATACACCCATTCTCCTTCCCAGGGGCGTTGAGGATGAGCCTTTTTCAGCCCGTCCATCTCTGTCTTCTTCAAAATGTACATTCTGTTCCCCAAATTGGGGCTTTATTCTGCTTGGCAGGTTGTTTGGGGGGGGCAGGGGGCAGTCTCTTTTCCCTCTGCTTTCATATCACCCTCAATAAGAATTCTCTCCACTTCAAGCAAACAAGCAATTCTGAAGTTCTCACCAGCTAGAAGTCTACTAATTCAATTCACTTCTGGATGACCTACTTGAATACACTATCAGGCTTGAATATCGAAGCAATACAGGTTCAGTTTCCAGAGTGCCATTATGCCTCAATTTCAGATACCAGTTGTCGTGCATTTGGGTTTCTCTATACTCTTGTTCTAGAGGCTGAAAATTGGTGCTCCCATGATCCCTTTCTTCAGTTTGATTAATTTGACACTATCTCCCATCTGTTCAATGAGCAAAACCATAGAAGACTACAGCCTTTGCTGAGGATACATGGAAAAATTTTCTCATACACAGCTGGGAATAGCTCTTATGAAACGAATCTGTCAACATTAGACCAAGGAACATAAACTTTCACTAATCAAGCCCATTTCTAAGAATCATCTCAATGATATTCAAATACCAAAAGACTAGGGTAAAATCACTGACTGTATTTACAATAACAAATAATTAAAATAATCACCTATGGGTCTGGCTGTGGAGATAGCTTAGCAGGTAAAGATACTTCTTGTCAAACTTCACAATTTTTCTTGATCCCAGGGACCCACATGGTAGAAGATGAGAACTAGCAAGCTGTCCTCTTATGTGCCACTATGGCACATAACACAAAATAAATAAATGAAATAAAATAAACAGAGTCCACATAGTAGGAGAGATCCAAATGTTGCAAGCTGTCCTCTTACCTCCACAGTAGCATGCGCACACACACACACGCAAAAAAAAAAAAAAAAAAAAAAAAGGTGATTAAAATTAAAAAGAAATAAATACAAGTAATCATCAGATGGGAACAGTTAAATAAAACTGTAGGCTATTTACATAATGAAGAAACATAAAGCCAGAAAAAAATACAAAAACAAACCTGAAAACATCTCTAGGTACTGACAGAAACTATCTCTAATTTAAACGGAAAAAAAAAATCAAGGTACAAAGAAAGCAGTACATGATGTTTCTTTTTTATAAGAAGGGGAGTCTCCTTTCTCTGAAATAGCCACCATAAAAGCAGCTTCTTCAGGTTTGGTTGATTATCTATGAATCCCAAGCAATGAAAGGAACATAAGGTGTATGGGGCAGGGACAAAGCATAAACACTTCAGGAATCTGGACAATCTGATAAAATGGATTTTCAAAGAGTCTTTGCCTCCAGGGCCTCTTTGGAAAACAGATTCATAACTCCCCTCACTCCCAAAGTGCCTCAGTTTTAATCTGCAGCATCTGCAAAATTTGCATACATTGCAGAAAGAATTCTGAAGATGTAAGTTTGGTGAAAACTTTGAGTTAGGAGATTATCCTGGATTATCCAAATTGAACTGCACAAAGTGGAAGGAAAGAGGAGTCAGAATCTGATATCTGACAACAGGAAGCATGGGAATGAAAGAAGGTGAGGGAGGTGTGGACAGAGCTAGAACAACAAGAAAGAAGGAAATAGAGACAGGATGAAAGGCAGACAAATACAGAGGCAGAGAAAGGTGAAGATGCCTCCTTGTTGGTTTTAAAAGTGGAGGAAGATTGCCAAGTACAGTGGTGCATGTCTTTAAGCACACAGGAAGCAGAGGAAGGAGGATCCATGAGTTAAAGGTCACCCAGGGCTCTACAGAATGAGATCCTATTTTGTGTGTGCATGTGTTGAAGGAAAGAACCACAAGTCATGGAACATGGATAGTTTGTGTAACATGGAAAAGGCTTGTTAAAAAACTTGAAAATGTCATATATAAAAAGCTGCCTGAGGCATTTAGAAATTCTGAGCTCTAGAACTTTGAGAGAATATTTCTATGCCATCTAAAGCCATTGTTTATAGTAATTTGAGATACCAATCACTATTAGCTTACAAACCAACTACTACTCCTTTCTAAATGGCCCTGCTGTCTCCTTAGACTCAGTCCTCAATATTCCCATCTTTATTGTCTTTTCTGTTCGAATGTACATTCCATGGAAACAGGACAAAGTCTGTTTTGGACCTCACACATCAGACCAAGCTCATGAAAGTGACCAACTGTCCTAGATTGTCTAGGACTGTTCTGAATCCTCAATGTTCTCTGACCCAGGAAATTCTTCAACCTTGAATAAAATGATCATTCAAACCTATGTAATATCAATTACATAATAACCAAAATTTCCCTTAATATGATTACAGAAAAGCTAAAGGAAAAAAATGGCAGAAGTAGGGATGGGGCTCAGTGGTAGAACACTTGCATAATAAATGAATAAAAGAAATCAAACACATATAACTAATAAATATCTTCTGTATAACAAAAAAATCATATTGCTATTTCACAAATGTTAAATTGTTATTAGGAGGCAAGGTAGGAAGGACAGCCTTGTATCTTACCCTCTAAAGTTATTCTTTGTTACTCTTCCACATGTTTTCAATCTTATCAACATCTACTCAATTTGAGATTTCTGTTACTAACATAAGGAAACTCAAAACATCTTTTTAATAGATGCCCCTCTATCCTAAAACTCCATAAAGTTGTACAGACTTTTAGAAGTCACATGGAATGGGCTTGAAGAATGCCGTTTAGTAGTTCTAGTATTTACTGGGAAGACTTGTAAGCACTAAAAATACATATAAAATCTCATATATTTGTACTTAATACAAAATCTAGAAATTTTTGGTACTGGGTTCACAAGAAAATTCTTCATTTATATGCTTATTCATATTCATGGCTAATTATGCTTATTTTGTGTAATGTACATGTAGCTACATTCGCTTATTGCACATCCACTCCTTGAATATAACCCATCAGACATTAATACAGCTTCTTGAAATGACCCTCATTTTTAAGTGGTTGCATCCTTAGAATTACAACGTATGACAAGCAAAAGAAAAGCCCTATAAAAAGTTCCATACTGCATGGTAAGCTGGAACTCTATTGACTCACATTCCACATCATACTCACCTGGTTACATGAAATTCATAGATTAATGAGGGCAGGTGGACACTGAGGCGTTTTCAACACGACATTGAGGTTGCAACACATATCTCAGTTTGAATGTTTTCCTCGTCTGGAAAAAACAAACAAACAAAAAAACTACACAAGGAGTGATGCTGAAGTCTTTTACAAAAGCACTAAAACTGTGACAGAAAAAAAGCCTTCATTACCCTCCTTCCACGAGTATTTTCAGATTTAATAAGTAATAAGAGGCTGGGAAAACCGAATTACCTGATCTCTATGAAGACACAAGCTCAAAAGGGTGGGCAGAAGCTGAAATGATGTCTTATTTGACTCGAGAGAGATCTTCTGGTGACTCCATTGCGATAAACATGCCTTGTGTGGAGGGCCTAAAAGTGACGGGACTGAACTTCACAGAGATAAAGGTTTTCCACCCTCAGCACTACTGCTAATTTGCTGTGCTTGCTCCATGCATGGCAGGATACCGAACAGCGTTTCGAATCTCCATCCGCTGGAAGACAGTTTCGCCGCGCCTCCGTATGTGAGAACAAAAAGCATCCCCAGAGCTGTGAGGTGGAAGGCGTGCGAAAGCACCTCCTTCCTCCAGGAGGACCCAGGAGTCCAGGGGTGCTGGGCCGAGGGAGCTCACGGACAGTGCTCTTTTTCAATCCGACCAAAACATTGAAGCCGACATTACATCGCTCCTCCGGGCTGCCGAAGTTGTCCACCCTGAGGAACAACTGCACTAGCTCCCCCGAGCCCAGTTCCTCCTTCAGTTCGGCCTGCGCTTCCACTTCCGGCCCTGTGCGGTCCGCTTTGCAGCTCACTTCCGCCCAAAAGTTCGTCCAAGATTCAGGGCGGGGCTAGTGGGGTGATTTGGCTTCCGTGAACTAGATTGTCAGGGTTCTTCCTGACTTACTTAATGACTGTGTACACAGATGTAATTTGGGATAGGTCAGCCAAGAAAAGCAGGGGCGGCCCCCCAGCGGCGGGGGACTATTGGAGGAAAGGGTGGACCGTGACAGAACCTGGAAAAGCCAAGTTTGGAGAGCCAGGTTAGGTAATAGCGGGAAATAGTTCAGAGGAGGTGGCCGCAGTAGGGATTAGTTCTGGTGCAGGATGATATAGACAAAGCAGCCAGTTAACTGAGTTGACTGTGGTGGAGATTCTTTTCTGGGGTGGGCATATAGTTGTGTAGGGTGTGAGGTAGGACTGCTACTGTCCCAAGGAATTTGAGAGCCTAGTTGTAAAGATAGGAATATAGATAAGAATATGTCATGTGTGACTCCTATGGTCCTACGGTATATAAAAGATCATTCCCTGGGTGTTACCGGAGGTAACCCGCCTTGTATTATGTCAGAACATGGTCCATGAAATGAAATTGTGTGAGAATTCTGATTGCTTGTGAGAAAACTGCAACACGACAGGACAAGAGTCCTGTCACCTCAGCCCTCCAAGCACCAAATTGTTCTTGGTATGTGCTTTCATGTCCCTTCCAGGGACATGATAGAAACAGAAGTAAATAGAAGTGGGTTTACTTCAGATTATCTCACTATTTAGATGATGTTTCCAAGCAAGGGTTGTCCTCATGACTGTATACAACAGTGGTTCTTACCCTGTGGGTCACAAATCCTGGGGGTGGGAGCTGGGATTGGTGTCGAATGACTCTTTCAAAGAGGTCTCCTAAGACCACCAGAAAACACAGCTATTTACATTGTAATTCCTAACAGTAGCAAAATTCCAGTCATGAAGTAGCAATCAAATTACTTTTATGGTTGGGGGGTCACCACAACATAAGGAACTATATTAAAGGGTTGCAGCACATTAGAAAGGTTGAGAACCACTAGTGTTCAGTCTAAACTCATGTGAACATGCCTTGTCCTTGTGACTGTGTACAGCTTGAACTCATATGAAATTTGCTCCTAGGGCCTTGATTAACCCTCAGAGTATTCCAGGATATAAATTATGTAATTCCCCAAATAAAGTTGGCTATTGCATGAGACTTTGGTTCACCTCATTTTTACACTCCATTTTACCAGACTCACACCACCAACAAGAGTGGTAATAGCTCACTCAACAGTAAAATTTCTTCAGTCTGTAAGCCATGATTATATAGCATACTGGAATTGCATTGCATACATTTCTCTGCAACTTGCTTTTTGAAAGCCAACATTACTTATTTTAATTGTGTTTTGACAATTTCACAATATGTATGATTGTGGTAAAATAATTGCAGGTATGAGCAGAAAACTTTGAGCATGAACACTGGATAGGGATGACAAAAATGATTCACCTTATGACACTAATTGCCAGGGCCTCCAGGCATAAAGAGTGTTATTATGTTTACAGCATGTGATAGTTGTAGTTCTAATGTTTTGAAGAACTTCCTTACTGATTCCCATAGTGGCTACAATAATTTACATTCTCATAGACAGTATATAAAATTTCCTTTACTCTGTAATGTTTTCTTTTTTAATATTTATTTATTGTTTCAGGTTACATCTCCATCAGATTGTCCTCTTTCCACCACCTCCTAGTCCCTCCCTCCCACCCTGTACTCCCTATCCCTTCCATCCCACTCCTCTGGAGTGGAGTGTCCCTACATAACAGTCCCCTGCCCCAGTTCAGCAGTCATATGAGGGCCAAGAGCCTCCTCATACACTGGGGATCTACAAGGCAGCACTGATAGGGTAAAGTGTCTCATTAACAGGGAAAAAAAGTCTATGTTCATCTTCACTTTGGTGCATTGGTTGTAGAATAGTTATCCTATACTATATGGCTAAAATCGGATTATAAGTGAATAGATGCCTTGTGCATCATTCTGAGTCTGGGTTAGCTCACTCAGGATGAGCTTCTCTAGTTCCATCTATTTGGCTGCAAATTGCATGATTTCATTGTTTCTTACAGCTAAGTAGTATTCCATTGTGTAGATGTACCACAGTTTTTTAATCCATTCTTTGGTTGAGGGACATCTGGGTTGGTTCCAGTTTCTAGCTATTACAAATAAGGCTGCTATGAACATAGATGAGGAAACTTCCTTGTGATTCGGTGAGGAGTCATTTGAATGTATACCCAGAAGTGGTATGACTGGGTCCCGAGGCAGAGTTATTCCAAGTTTTCTAAGATATCGCCAGACTGACCTCCATAGTGGCTGCACAAACCTGCACTCCCACCAGCAATGGAGGAGAATTCCGCTTTCTCCACAACCTGGCTAGCATGTGCTGTCATTTGAGCTTCTGATCTTAGCCATTTTGATAAGTGTGAGATGGAATCTCAAAGTCGTCTTAAGTTGCATTTCTGTGATGATTAAGGATGCTGAGCATTTCCTCAAGTGTCTCTCAGCCATTAGGGATTCCTCCTTTGTGAATTCTCTGTTTAACCCTGTTCCCCATTTTTTGATTGGATTATTTGGTTTCTTGGCATTTACATTCTTGAGTTCCTTGTAGATTTGGGATATTATCCCTCTGTCAGCTGTGGGGTTGGTGAAGATTTTTTCCCAATATTTAGGTTGCCATTTTGTTAGAATGGCAGTGTCTTTTGCCTTGCAGAAGCTTTTCAGTTTCATGAGGTCCCATTTATTGATTGTTGGTCATAGATCCTGAGCTGTTGAAGCTCTGTTCAGGAACGTGTCACCTGTGCCAATGAGTTCATGGGTTTTTCCTATTTTCTCTTCTAATAGATTTAGTGTGTCAGGCCTTATGTTAAGGTCTTGATCCACTTGTACTTAAGTTTTGTACAAGGTGATAAGTATGGGTCTAATTTCCTTCTTTTACATGTCGACATCCAGTTAGACAAGCACCATTTGTTGAAGATGCTGTCCTTTTTCCATTGTAAAGTTTTGGCTTCTTTGTCAAAAATAAGTGACCATAGGTGTGTGGGTTCATTTCTGGGTCTTCAATTCGATTCCATTGATCCACTGGTATGTTTCTATACCAGTACTATGCTGTTTTTATTACTATTGCTCTGTGGTACAGCTTGAAATCTAGATTTTTTTATTGTACAGGATTGATATAGCTATTCTGTTTTTTTTTATTACATATGAAGTTTAGAATTGCTTTTTCCAGGTCTATAAAGAATTGTGGTGGTATTTTGATAAGAATTGCATTGAATCTATATATTGCTTTTGGCTGGATGACCATTTTGATTATGTTGATCCTACCTATGCATGAGCATGGAAGATCTTTCCATCTTCTGATGGCCTCTTTGATGGGGTGGTGTTAAGCATTCTAAATGTTAACGATCCTGTTTGCTGTCTGTTACATTGACTCTGATTGGTTAAATAAATGCTGAGGCCTGAGATTGGGCAAAGGCAGAGAAAAGTGGGACTTCCTGAGATTAGAACAGGAAGCCTGCACTTTAGACAGAGGATTCCTTCATTCCAGCTAGGCGCAGAAAGAAGGAGGACACACATCATGGGATAGCTAAAAGAGCCTCATTCCACATGGCCAGGAACATGTGCATAGCATGGAGAATGGCAGTCCAAGGGGACCTATGTGTATATATAGGGTCATATTTGGGTAATAGTATCAAGAGCTAGCTTAGATGGGCTAGGATTGCACAATTCAGGCCAAGGCTTCTTAAAATCTAAGTAGCGTCTGTGTTTGCTCATTTATGATGGTGGTTAAGGATGAACCACCAAATCAATTAAATATAATATAAATACTAATAAACAATTTAATTATTTTTTTCACCACTTCAATTTCTTTCTTCACAGACTTGAAGTGTTGTCATACAGGTCTTTCCTTGCATGGTTAGAGTTACCGCCAGGTATTTTATATTGTTTGTCAGTATTGTGAAGGGTGTTGTTTCCCTAATTGCTTTCTCAGCCCATTTATTTGTTGTATAAAGAAGGACTTCTGATTTTTTAAATTAATTTTGTATCCAGGCACCTTGCTGAAGATGTTTATCAGCTGTACGAGTTCTTTGGTCGAATTTTTGGGGTTGCTTAACTATACCATCATATCTTCTGCAAATAGGGATATTTTGACTTCTTCGTTTCCAATTTGTATCCCCTTGATCTCCTTTAGCTGTCTTATTGCTCTAGCAAAAACTTCAAGTACTATGTTGAAGAGATATGGCAAAAGTGGAGAACCTTGTCTTGTCCCTGAGTTTAAAGGAAATGCTTCAACTTTCTCTCCATTTAATTTGATGTTGACAACTGGCTTGCTGTATATCGCCTTTATTATTTCTAGGTATGGTCATTGTATGTCCATTCTCTCCAGGACTTTTAGCATGAAGTCGGGTGTTGGATTTTGTCAAATGCTTTTTCAGCATCTGGTGAGATGATCATGTGGTCTTTTTCTTTCAACTTGTTTATATCGTGAATTACGTTGATGGATTTTCATATGTTGAACCATCCTTGCATTCCTGGGATGAAGCCTACTTGATCACGGTGTGTGATACTTCTGATGTGTTCTTAGATTTGGTTTGCCAGTATTTTATTAAGCATTTTCACATTTATGTTCATGAGGGAGATTGGTCTGAAGTTCTCTTTCTTTGTTGAGTCTTTGTGTGGTTTAGGAATCAGGGTGACTGTGGCCTCATAGAAAGAGTTTGGCAGTGTTCCTTCTGATTCTGATTTTGTGGAATATTTTGAAGAGTATTGGTATTAGCTCTTCTTTGAATGTCTGGTAGAATTCCGGGCTGAAACCATGTGGCCCTGAGCTTTTTTTGTTTGGGAGATTTTTAATGACTGTTTCTATTTCCTTAGGGGTTATAAGGCTGTTTAATCTGTTAACCTGATCTTGATTTAACTTCAGAAGGTGGAATCTATCAAGAACATTGTCCATTTCACTTAGGTTTTCAAATTTGGTGGAGTATAGGTTTTTAAAGTACGACCTAAAGATTCTGTGGATTTCCTCAATGTCTGTTGTTATTTCTCCCTTTTCATTTCTGATTTTGTTGATTTGGGTTTTTTCCCTCTGCCTTTTGGTTAATTTGGCTAATGGTTTGCCTATTTCATTGATTTTCTCAAAGAAACAACTCTTGGTTCCATTCATTCTTTCTACTGTTCTTTTTGTTTCTGAGTTGTTGATTTCAGCCGTTAGTTTGATGATTTCCTGCCTTCTGCTCCTCTTGGGAGTATTTGCTTCTTCTTCTTCTTTTTTTTTTTTCCAGTTCTTCTAGTTCAGCTGTTAATTCACTAATATGAGCTGTCACAATTTTCTTTTTGAAGGCACTTAGTACTCTGAACTTTCCTCGTAGCACAGCTTTCATTGTGTCCCATAGGTTTGGTTATGTGGTGCATTCATTTTTGTTGGATTTTAAGAAGTCTTTGATTTCCTTCTTTATTTCTTCCCTGACCGAGTAGTCATCCAGTAAAGAGTTGTTCAGTTTCCATGAGTGTGTAGGCTTTCTGTTATTTCTGTTGTTGTTGAAGTCCAGCTTTAGTCCATGGTGGTCTGATAAAATACAAGGGGTTATTTCAATTTTCTTGTATCTGTTGAGGCTTGCTTTGTGTCCAACTATATGGCCGTGCAGTGCTGAGAAGAAAGCGTATTCTTTTGTGTTTGGGTGAAATGTTCTGTAGATATCTGTTAGGTCCATTTGGTTCATGACCTCCATTAGACTCATTATTTCTTGATGACCTGTCCATTGTTGTGAGTGGGATGTTGAAGTCTCCTACTACTTATGTGTGGGGATTGATGTGTGGTTTAAGCTTTAGAAGGGTTTCTTTTACAAATGTAGGTGCCTTTGTATTTGGGGCATAGATATTCAATATTAAGATGGCCTCTTGATGAATATTTCCTTTAATGAGTATGTAATGCCCTCTATCTTTTTGGATTAATTTCAGTTCAAAGTCTATTTTATTTGATGTTAAGATGGCTACTCCAGCTTTCTTCCTGGATCCATTTGCTTGGAACACCTTTTCCCAGGCCTTTACTCTGAGGTAGCATCGCATCGATCTTTGTTAGTGAGATGCGTTTCTTGTATGCAGCAAAATGTTGGGTCTTGTTTATGGATCCTTTCTGTAAGCCTGTGTCTTTTAATTGAGGAGTTGAGTCCATTGATGTTGATTGATATTAATGACCAAAGGTTGTTATTTCCTATTATTTTGGTGTAGGTGGTGGTTGTGTGTTTCTTTGGTTTAGCTGCAGTGGTGTTTTTTGTTTCCTCTGTTTTCCTGGGTGTAGTTATCTTCTTTGGGCTGGAATTTTTCTTCTAGAATCTTCCTTAGGGCTGGATTTGTGGTAAATACTGTTTACATTCGATTTTGTCATGAAATATCTTGTTTTCTCCATCTATGTTGATAGAGAGTTTTGCTGGTTATAGTAGTCTGACTGGGCACCTATGTTCTCTCAGGGCTTGTAGGACATCTGCCCAGGCCCTTATGGCCTTTAAAGTTTCTGAGGAGAAGTCAGGTGTAATTCTGATGGGTCTGCCATTATATGTTACTTGACCTTTTTTTCTCACAGCTTTTAATATTCTTTCTTTGTTCTGTACATTTGCAGCTTCAATTATTATGTGGTGAGAGGAGTTTCTTTTGTGATCTAATCTGTTTGGTGTTCTGTATGCTTCTTGGAATTTTATTGGACCCAGTGGAGCCCCAAGCAGCCTTCCAACCCAGCCACCTGCCTTTCTGCCTGCTCTTATCTCACCACTCCTATGTCTGTACTGGACTCAGTGTGGGTGCTGGAGCTGTCCTGTGGATACTGGCAACTGGGGCCAGTGTCCTTCAAGTCCTGTGACACTGCACTGGTGCCAGAAGCATAATCTGCTACTGGAAGTATATCCCTGATGCTCGCTGGCTATTTGATTGGCTTGTACCCTTGTCCCTCTCCTGGTGATGATCCTCTTGCTTCCTACAGTCAGCGGCTTCTGCAGTTTCTGCTGGTCTGTTTTTCTGAGAGTCTTGCCCAGGGACTTTCACTAGTCCCTGGGTCACTGGGTGAAACCCAGTGGGTTTGTGCCATTCAGATTATTGCTCAGTGTCATATTACTCTGTGGTGTTATAGCTGTTTTCTCCACATTCAAAATGTGTCTGTGGGGGCTACTGCCATCTTGGATCCCCCCCCCCTTATTTTTTTTCTTTATGGAAGGCATTATAACTGATAATAGTATAGCTCCTGTTATACTGTGACAGAACATTCTGACCAAAAAAAAAAAGCCATTTGAAGAAGAAAGGACATCCTTATCACAGTCCATCACTAAGAAAAGTCTGGGCAGGAACTAAAACAGGAGATGTGATAGAACACTGCTTACTGTGTTACTCCCTCAGTTTGTTCAGCTTACTTTCTCACACAGCCTAAGATTTCCTGCCTAGGGTGCCACTGCCCACAGTGGTATGGATTCTACTACATCAATCATAATTGTTAAAGTGCCTCACAGACTGGTCTCCAGGCCAATCTGATGGAGGTGTTTTCTCAATTGAGGTTTTATATTCACAGGTGACTCTAGCTTATGTCAACTTGAACAAAAGTACATTAGCTTGCTATAGACATATTTCCACACTCATGTTTGTTACTTCACTTTGCATAATAGCAAGCTAAGGTACAACTAGCCTATATGCTCATTAATAGGTCAATGGATAAAATGTGATAAATTTATGCACAGGAATTCTGTCTAGCCATAAAAAGAATATGTCATTTGTAGGAAAAAAATGGATGAGAAGGGGTTATTGTAATAAATCATCATATTAAAAGAAATTTACCAGTCTCACAAAGAAAAATATTGTGACTTTTCTGTCATACATGGAATGTAGGGGGAAAAATGTAGCAGGGAAATATCATAAACCCATTCCTTTGCGCCATTAACATATGCCAATTTTAAAATTCATTTTCTTTATTGTGTATGTCTGCATACAGAGGTCAGAGGACATTCCTCAGGAGTCAGTTTTCTCATTCCATCATGTGGTTCCCAGAGGTTAAATTTATGCTGTCAAGCTTGGAGACAAGCATCTTTCAGGACCAATATATGCTAATTTGATAAAACAGAGTTTTTATGCAAGACAGACTAATTCTAGGGTGAGTGCGCGCATGTGTGTGTGTGTGTGTGTGTGTGTGTGTGTGTGTGTGTGTTGTACATTCTGTATTCTCTTGGTTTAAATGGTTTTATTTTTATTTAATTTCTTCCCAGGAATGAAAAAAAGGACCACAGTGCTGAAAGTGAACAGCAAGGCTGAATGGAGCCAAGACAACAACTTCAGTTCCCAGGGACAGATGGATTTCTCTGTTCCTGATTCCATGTCTACTGTAATCATCTGTGTGCTAGGGAATGTGCTGCAACTGGTCATCAGCTTTTAGTGGAGACCTATGGAGGAACCAGAGTTGGCAATGGGTTGCCAGCCATTTCACCCTTCACATTGTTAAATTACCTGTGGCTGGAGTAGGAATCAGCCTTAAAAAGGAAGGGGATTTTGACATATAGTATAACGTGAATGAAGCATTTTGTTGAGTAAGGTATGCTAGTCAAAAAAGACAAATGCTATCTGTTTCTATATGCATCCATCCCTAGTGTAGTAAAATTTGTAGAAGTATAAAATAGAATAGTGGATACCCTAGCCTGAGAACAGGGGTATAGTAGAAAAAGAGTTTCTGTTTGGGAAATGAGACAGTTCTTCAGATGGATGGTGGTGATGGCTGCACAACAATATGAAGATACTAATACGATGGAGCCAGGTACTGAAGAAAGAGACAGAAGGTGTATTTTATATTTTGTAAATTTTATGATGATTTTTAAATCAAAAGAATATGATCTTAGTTATCCTAAAATTGTACTCTATTTTTCTTTCTCTGTTCATATGAGTATCCTTCCTCTTCCTTTCCTGCTTCTTTCTCCTCTATCTCCTTTTCCTTAGTCTCCATCTTCTTTCCATTTACACTTCTGTCTCCATTTCATCTTCCTCTGTTATTTATTTCTCAACATCTGTCTACTCTCTGTCTGTCTTTCCTCCTCATTTGTTTTATCTCTTTTCTATCTTGTACCCCATCTCCTGCTATACTACCATATTCTCTCTCTCTCTCTCTCTCTCTCTCTCTCTCTCTCTTTCTCTTAGGGTTTTGTTGAGACAGGGCTTCTCTGTGTATGCTTGACTGTCCTGGACTTACTCTGTAGACCTGGCTGGCCTTGAACTCACAGAGATCCTCCTGCCTCCACCTCCCGAGTACTGTGATTAAAGGCATGCACCACCACACCCAGCAATTACAGACAGCTGTGAACTGCCATGTGGGTGATGGGTTATGAACCCAGGTCCTTTGGAATTGCAGTCAGTGCTCTTAATCACTGAGCCATCTCTCTGGCCCCCCATTGTTTCTTTTCTGTTAGAAAATGCAAGTTTTTGTCCTCGTTTCTACCCTGTATCCTTTGGGTCACCAGAAAGAGAATTACCTTCAAAACTGGTGGGCCATATAAGGTGTAAGAATTAAGAAAATAACTGAGATTTCATGACAAAAAATAGATCAAAACATCGCATTACACTCCAGAAATATACTTAAAACTTTAAAAATACATGAGTGATAAAATATACAAACATCCTGAAGCATTATATATGTGTGTGTGTGTGTGTGTGTGTGTGTGTGTGTGTGTGTGTGTGCGTGTGTGTGCGTGTGTATGTTATTTTTATATACTATAGCATATGGTTAATATTTTTATATAAATTAATTTTATTTTTAGCTACTAAAACAACAGAATTTTTGCATATTTATAGAGCAATTATTACTTCCTTTTGCATCACTGTGATTAAAATGTAGAAATGATTTAAAGCATGGAAGGTTTACTTAGTTACAGTTTCAGAATGTTACAGTCTGTCCTGGTAGGACTCATGGTTTTTGGATTGTTGAGAGACAGCAGTTATATGCATGTGGGCAGACTAGGAAGCAGAGACAGCTGATCTGGAACTAAAGGTAGTTATAATGTTCACATTCCCTGTCCCCAATGATTTCCTCCTGCTAGCCAGAACCTTCCTGCTAAAAGCTCTATGCCTTCAAAATACTGCCATAAGCTGAGGACTGAGAATTCAAAATAAAAGCCTATGGGGAAAAGTTCAGAATCAAGACATAGGCGTTATCATGTGACTATGTGATGTTTTGATATATGTGTGCATTGTAAAATGTTGAAATTAGGTTAAATATACTGATCTCAATGATTTATCATTTGCTTATGCTGAAAATATAAAAACCCTATCAAGTTGTTTAAAATACACAGCCATATTGTTTCTGTAGTTATTTATATTTTGTTTCTAAATATATTCTAGAAATTAAGTTTGAATTTTCTTTTAATAGCACATATCAATGTGAATTGAATTTTATTAGATGTACACACTCTGTGTTCATTTGTTATTTATGATTATGCTAGGTGTGGTAATTCATTTGAGAGGCTGAGGCTGAGGCAGGAGGATTGTGAGGCCAGCCTGGGCTATACAGCAAGTTGAAGGTCAACAAGTACTATGTGGAGCTAGAATCTATTTCCAAAAGAAAGAAAGAAAGAAAGAAAGAAAGAAAGAAAGAAAGAAAGAAAGAAAGAAAGAGGAAGAAAGAAAGAAAGAAAGAGACATAAAATAGAGAAAAGAAAATCAAAATAAATACCCTGCCCTAGTTGTAAAGTAAATTTCATATTCCTGAGTTGCTCTAAATGCTTCCTACTTAAAGAATATGTAAGACATTCCTTTTGGATTTAATAACAAAGGGTCATTGTGACTTTTTCAAGGGAAAGAGCCACAGAATGATGACAACATATGAAGGTTCTAAGTAGTCTGAGGAGCTGGTTGGAGGTAAGATGTTACAGAAAAATATAATGTAGATGTCCCTTTCTGAGAAGACATAATATTGATGTGTCTGTCTTTCAGTTAAGAAGAAGGGGCAGAGAAGATTAGGCAAGATATTTGTATAGAATTTAGACAAGACTAAACATGATAAAATGCTGAAGGAAGGATTCCCTTAAAAAAGAGACATTGTAGATATACATTATCTCGAGATCCTTGGTGGTCTTGAGAGTCCATGAGATTTCTCGTGATGTCCAGCAGTCCTGGATCTCGAGATAATGTATATCTACATAAGCTAGAGAACTCCACGTGGTCTCTCTCTTCCTTTTTCCCTCACGGACTAAGTCACTCTGGAGAAGTGCATAGCAAAGTATGCCATTTACAGAATTTAGACTGCAATAGCCCCAGGTAAACTCATGGCATAAAACCTGCTGAGAGAATTTCTTGAAGGTGTCTGTTTTGGGGCCCCAGAGTGCCAAAAAAGTGGGTGAGGTGAGAGAAGTTCAGAATCCACTTGGAGAGGCTTTCAGCTGTAGGGTTTGTCCAGGCCAAGGAGACCGCGGAGGTGAGTCTCAACTGTGGAAAAGGCTGGTCTCAGTTTGGAGGTTGGAACAGACTGACTTTATAAACTGGCCACAGTTTGGTGGTTGAATTAAATTGACCTTGTGAACTGGCAAAGTAAGGCCCAAACGAACACTAAGCTTTGAAAAGGACTGCCTGCTAGGACTGCCATAAACCAAGTCATCCTACATGGACCTGCACTAAGAATATTAATATCATTTTAAGAAAGTTAAAATAGTGTTAGTTAAGTGTTTTTAGATAGGTATTAGAGTGTTTTAGATAGACTATAGATTTTAGATTATAGGTTTTAGGTTATAGGATTTAGGTGTTTTATAGATGTTTCTTCAGCATTAATAAATATGTGTTTATAAATTAAAAAAAAGAGACATTGAAGATTGGAAGATTGAGGGAATTCTTTGTGTATTGTATACATGAGGTTACTAAACAGGAAGATGGGGAAAATCTCACTTTGGGGGAATAAAGCAAATATTAACACAGTTGGAAGATATTTAGAAATAGTATGCCAGCTAGCCCCCTAAAATTTCAGCCTAATTTACAGTTTTCCCATGAAGTACTGAGAAATTTTAGGGGAACTTAAACTTGAGTTCGTAAATGTGTGAGGGTTTTATTCCTCTGCTCTTTACTGTGGATGTAAATAGCTGCTTTAACTTTCTCGAAGTGATGGACTATAATCATGAATTGTAAGCCAAATAAGCCCATTTTCCTCATCCATTTCTTTGTTCAGGGTGTTTATCACAACACCAAGAAGTGGAACTAAAAGTGGAAATGACAAAAAGTAAAAATTGAAAAAGTATCAAACAGGCTTAAGGAAAATTCAATGAGTCAATAGACTAACACATAAAAGGAAAGGAAAATTCCCAAGCATTATGATTTTTTCCATGTTAGTGTATTAGTATTTCATATTTATAGTAGTCCCAGCATAGTATGTTGTGTGTTTTTTCTGCCAACAGAAAAAAACAGGTATCATAAGGCCAGCCATGGCTGTGGCATGGTTTTGAAGGCAGTCTTCCAGATTTGAAGTTTTACAAGATAGGTAAGATAAGTAGAAAATAATTTCTCAGTAATACCAATGGAATTTTTGAGATCACAGACCATAGAATTGGTTATTGATGTGGGATCAGGAAGAGTGAGTTTAGATAATGGGTACCAAATTTACACTTGAAGAATCAGTTCTTATATTCTATAGCACAACAGGTGACTAGTTTATATATCTCATACATATCATAAATAACTAGGAAAGAGAAATTTAAAGCTTCCCAACTCAAGGAAATGGTAAATGTTAAAATAATTAAAATGCTAATTTAATCATAATTCAGTATATATATATATATATACCACATAATCATACTCATCTGTAAATGTTTGTACTGCATATGTTAACCTAAAAGAATACTTTTCACAGAAGTCAAATTGTACAATCAGCCCAGCTATCCATCATTATATGAATGAATAGTGAAAATATGATATATATATATACATACATGCAATAGAATTTTTTTATTTTTGAAGGAATGTTTTATGTATCCCAGGCTGGCCTCAAACTCACTGTGTAGCTGAGGATGCCCTTAAATTTCTTCATATCTTCCTTACTCCATATCCCAAGTGCTATTATTATTGACCTGTATCACCACATCAGTTTTATGGGGCTCAAACCTAGGATCTTGTGCATGCTAGGCAAACACTCTATCAACTGACCTCCATAGTTAGTCCCTACACAATGGACTGTTACTTGGACATAAAGAAGCATGATATCATACCACTTGCTGGACAGTGGATAGAACTAGAGATCATCATAGTGAGTGAAAGAAATTAGACTTGGAAAGACAAATACCAGACTGGGAGATGGCCCAGTAGATAAAACACATCTGTACAACTATAAGTTTTGACGTTTGAATTCCCAGCCAATATTTAGGAATATATGGATATACAGGTATGCATGTAACAACCATTAATGAAAAAAGGGGTTGTGAATTTAAAAAACAGCAAGGAGGGCCACATGGTGGGAGGAAAAGGAAGGGAAAATTTGTGTTAGAAGTTAGGCCTATTGGTGAGTTAGTAGGCAGTTCATTTGGTAGCACATAAGGAAAGCTTGGAGACCCTTTACTTGTTGGTATGGACAAAGCCATTTGTGGCTGGAAATATGCCCAGTTGAAGGGGTATGGCTAAGAAACCTCACAAAACACACATAGATGACATCATCTGTTTGTGAGAAGCAGTGGGATTGTTGGACATCAAGAGAAATCTTGTGGATCCTTAAGACTGCCAAGTATTGCAAGATAGTGCTATGTATAAGTCAGAGAACTCCACAAGGTCTCTCTCTTCCTCCTGCCCTCATTGACTGAGAAGTCACACTGAAGAAGTGCACAATAAGATATGCCATTAACAGTATTTAGACTGCTATAGCCCAAGGCAAAGGCATAGCATAAATCTGCTGAAAATTCTTTAAAGGTGTCTGTCTTGGGGCCCTAGAACACTGGAAAAGTGAATAAGGCAAGCAGAGTTCAGAAGCCACTTGGAGAGGCCTTCAAGCCTTGAGACGTCTGAGCCAAAGAAACTGTGGAGGCAAGTCTTAGCTCATTGAAAAAGCCACCCACAGTTTGATGTTTGAACAAACTGACTTTGTAAACTGGCCACAATTTAGTGGTTGAAATAAATTGGTTTTGTGAACTGGCAAAGTAAGGCCCAACAAACACTAAGCTTTGAAAAGGACTGCCGAGATTGCCATAAACCAAGTTATCCTGCATGGACCTATGCTAAGAATATTAGTAACCTTTTAAGAAAGTTAAAATAGTGTTGTCTAAGTGTTTTTAGATGGGTATTAGAGTGTTTTTAAATATTATGTTATTTTTAGACAGATTATAGATTTTTAGATTATAGGCTTTAAATTATAAGATTTAGATATTTTATAGATGTTTGTTAAGTATTAATAAATATAAGTGTTTATAAATAGAAATATTTTGTTACAAGAAATAATATAATTAATATAAAAATAAAATAAATTTTAAAATAAATAATTAAAACAAAACAAAAAAGTAGGCAAATGTGGTGGCCATCTGTAGTAATCCCAGTGCCTACAAGGCAGAAATAATGGATCTCAGCGACAAGCTGGCTAGCTAGACTTCCAGGAAGGAATTCATGAGCTCCAGGTTTAATGAGAGACTCTGCCTCAGTTAATAAAGTGGAAGTCCACTGCAGAAAACACCTGACATCAAGTTCAGGCCTCCACAAGCACTCATGCATTTGCACACACACATGCAAACACATATGCACATGCTAAACATACACATGAAAACACATGCACATGCTACATATACACATGCAAAAGTAAAGACAAATACCATATTTTCTTCTCTCATGTGGAAACTATATACTCAAAACACTTTTAATATTTGTATGTTTTTTTGCTGGGGGTGGGTCTAGATATTTGTGCCATGACAAGCATGTGGAGGTCAGAGGACAGCTCCCAGGAGCTGATGCTTTTCCTTTCACCATGTGGGTCCTGTGGGTCCAACTCAGGCTATCAGGCTCAGCAGCAAGGGCCCTTCCCTTCAAAACCACCTTGACACAGAAATAAAATATTTTGACACAGAAAGTGTTTGAAATGGAAAGAAGATGATATGAAAAGGGGAAACAAGGGAGATGTAGAAAGGAAATGGAAAAATGAGGTAGAAGGGGCACAATAAAGAACAATAGCAGTGGTAACTATGATCTAAGTACATTATTCATGAATATGGAAGTGTAACAGTGAAGCCCCTTTGTATTGTTAATGTATGTTAATAAACATATATGAATAAAAAAGGAATAATGTGAAAATAAGTGGTCAGGAGTCAACTTTTGATTATGAGAAAGAGATAATAGTTCTATTATGTAAAATTGAGCAAAACCAACTAGAAGTCAAAATCTGGTAATAGATGAATACATTTCCTTCCTTATTTCTTCCTTCTTTTCTTTCTGCTCCCATGTGAATAGATTTTCTAAATTATTTATTTTGAATATGACCATTTGTGTCATATCGTTGACAAATATGTATCAGGTCTTCTAGTGATTCTTCAAGAGTGATATTTTCAGTATTATTATTGATTTTTTAAAAATAAATATTTATTCTTTGAAAGTAGCTTATTTGTATGAAATATGTTGATCGTATCAGTCTTCTATTTTATACCCCATCTTCACCCAAATAACCTCATCGCTTCTCCTTCCCAGCTTTGTGTCCTCTTTTAGCATACAGAAAGTTGTTAGTGCTTCTAGTATGTGCATGGGTACAGGGTTATCCACTGGTGCAATCCACCAGGGGCCACATCTCTGAAGAAAACATACTGTTCCTCCTTCGGTAGCCATCAATGGCCATGAGTTTCTCTCATGTCTGTGCTGTAATATTGGCTGGGGTGATCTTATAAAGGTTTTGTGCAAGTAGATAGAGCTACTGTACATTCAATTGTAATGGTCCTGTCAAGTCCAAGAGACACAGTTTCTGTAGCAATCTTTCCCAACTTCTGGGAAACAGTTTCACTGTTGGTTTAAGTGCTAAAGTAGCTATGAAAATCAATTGGTTCATACCAAATTCATAGTCAAATAACACAGAAGAATGGCAACATTAGGAACTTAGAGGAAGACTGGGGACTCTGTATCATGACTGGGAATGTGAGAACTCAAGCTGTTGACCATAGATACAGAAAAAAAAAAAATACAGTTAAGCAAGGAGGGAGTTTTGCAAAGTGGTGGGAGTGTTCTGACTTTGAGATTTCTGTGCTCAGCTTAGATCTGTCTGATGTTCCTGAATACAGGTCAAATCCATCACAAAATGGAGAGTGGGAAGGTGAACATTAAAAGCAGCATTAGTGGTTGATAAGTACCACAAGAATAATAAAAGAAGGAAGCCTTCATCACACTGATCCAATTTCATGACTTATTCTTGTAGGGTTAAAAACAGACTCAAATGGGCAAGACTTCACAGAAAAAGCAACGTGATTGTGAGAACACATCAAAGCCAAAGCCTTGTTTAAGTACCTCAGTCCCCTTGAGGATGTCCAGTTATACATTCAAGAGGCCTGTCACTAGAATCACATCCCACCTGGGCAATGAAGTACGATACCATCAATGGGAGGAGACCTTGGAGAAGCCTGAACAAGCCTGTTGGCAGAAGAGACTGCAAGGACTCCAGGCTTGCAGCAGTGATGGAGAACTACTGAGTACTTCAGATCTTGCCAAAACTTTGCACGACCTTACACCTAGAGACACAGATACATCTGTTTCAGGGACTCAAGCCAACAATGTTGACCTCAGGCCCAACTTCGAGTCATCTTCACATTTGACAAAGACAATTCCAGAAGCAGGTATCCCACAGATACTTTGCAAACAATTTCTGGTCACCGAAGAGGATATTAGGAACCAGGAAAAGAAAGTGAAAATAGCGAGAGAAAGACTGGCAGTTGCATTGATTGCACAAAGGCTTGCAAATGAGGTAGAGAAAGTGAGGGTCTCAAGGAAGGTAAACTTATAAACAGTGGGAGGTGCTGCTGAGGAGAGGATATTCCAGATGAAGTGGGGCATGGCATTGTTTTAATACCTTTTTGCAGTGTCTTTTGCTGTTTTGAGACCTTGAAACTTTAAACTTAACTTTATTAAAATTCTTTGTGCAATGGAAAAAATACAAACAATAATTTGCTTCTTGTTTTCTCTTACTTTGCCCTGCTATTTCTTTCTCTGTAAGGCCATAAGAGTGTGTCCCTCATGGTAGCTTTTGTGGCTATTTTTAATGTTTATTTATTACTTCAAGATACATCTCCATCACAGTACTCTCTTTCCACCCCTCATGGTTCCAACTTCCCACCTTCTCCTCCCTCCCCCACCCATCCCACTCCTCCAATGTGGAGTGTCCTTACATAACAGCCCCTCTCAGTTCAACAGTCATATGAGAGCTAAGAGCTTCCTTTTGCTTTTGTGCCTGTTTAAGAAGAGGAAGAAATGCTTATGTTGGCATGCTTACTTTTTCTCAAGTTATGATGCTCTGTACCAAGTTAGGATACATCAAGGTGTCCCTCACCAGATGACAGAATCATGCTCTGGGACTTCTTTGTATTTGGAACTATGAGGCACATAAAGTTCTATTTATTTGTTTGTTTGTTTGTTTGTTTATGTATTTACTTATTTATTTTAATGATGTGCCTCATTGTGTAGCCTTAGATGGCATGGAAATTGCTGGAACCAGGCTGAACTCAGACTCTCAGAAATCCATGCACTTTGCCTCCTGAGTGCTAATAATAAAAGTGTATGTCATTACAGCTGTCATAAACATATTTTTTATAAATTACTTTGTCTCAGATATGTAGTTATAGCAACAAAAAGCAGACTAAGATGGTGGTGTTTTCAGATTTGTTGCTCTTTTAGCTAAAGATTGCTTTGACTTTTTCATACTCTTTATGAATGGAAGAACACACACACACACACACACACACACACACACACACACACACCTCTACCACCACCATGACCAAAACAGTAAATATAGTGAGCCACTCTATTCAAATGTAACCTTATTAAATATCTTAGGAGGCAAAGTTAAATAACTTCACTGTTGTAAAAATAGCCCATTTCCTCTCAGTACGATTTTCTTTCTCTCCCTCTCCATCCCTTCCACATCCACACCTCTCTCCATCTTCCTCTCTCTCTCTCTCTTTCACACACATACACACACACACACACACACACACACACACACACACACACACTTTCTCTACTCTGTTTCATTCCACAATTCCTATTCCTCATTAAAACTTTAAACTTTTATAACAGTTCTGTTCTGGTAAATACTCTCAACCTCATACCCTAACCTCATTGCTCTTGCTATCCTGTTGAGCTTACAGTGAGATTTAAAATCTTATGAACTGTTGGTGGGAATGTAAATGTAAATTAGTTCAGCAACTGTGGAAATCTACGATGGTCCCTAAAATTAAAAATAAAACTTCCACATGACCCTACTATTCCATAACTGTGAAAATATTCATCACAAACACAGATGACTTGATTGACCTAAGAATTCCAAGGCCACATATTGCAAAAATACTTGTATATAAATGATTATTGTAGCATTGCTCATGAAAACTATATTGAAACTATGCTTTTCATCTAATAATAGAGGAATGGATGAAGAAAATGTGACTTATAGATACATGGAAGATTTTTTTTAGGCATGAGGGAGGAAACTTTTGCAGGAAAATGAATGTAACTGGAAAAGTCATATTAAGCATGTTAAGCTATTCTCAGAAAGACAAATTGTTTTCTTTCATATGTGAAGCCTAGATTTTACACAGATCCATAAAATCATGTGTTATAGGAATGAAAGTAGAAGCAAAAAATGTTTAGAGCCCTGCCCCTAGAGGCACTGCAGATATGGCTGCTGTGTCACATATACATCAGTAAGTGTTAGAGAGGAGAGAGGCTATGGCTACATTCAGTGTTCTGACCTATGAACATCTGAATGGATAGTAGCCCTAACATTCCTGGAAAAAAATCAAGCCAGAGACCAACACCTGTTCAGCACCATGGGTCCAGACAGGGAGCCAACCTGTGACAGCCATCTGTCCAGCACCAGGAAAACACCAGATGGGCTCCCAGGACAAGAATCAAACTAGAGACTAGGAGAACCCTGCCTGGCCCTGGATGTGAGGGATGTCGGTGAGCCAGCCCCTATGGTGTGAGTGTGGGTGATCCAGTCCTCCCTTTTGTCTGCTTTTTGGTGGTGGTGTCAAGAGAGAGATCCCCTCTACTCTCTGATGTCCTTGACACAGGCAGCAGGTAGGACAGTTGGTCCTGATGAGTACATTAGAATAGAAGAACTAGTCTAGACATTTACCTGCCCTAGCACTCTGTATAGCAGGTTGAACCTTACCTGGGTAGCACAGTAAACCTGGCCCTGGATGTAGGGGTTGCAAGTCCAGAACAGAAGCTTTGAGTTAGCCCATACCAACACATACCACATGGATGAATTTCTGGAGTGCATGAAGAAGCCAGTTCCACAGACTCAAAACTATAGGATCTCCATGACACAACATATCAGAGAGGAGTCCCAGTGAGGTTCCAGTATTGACAAAGGAGCAGAAGCCAGAGGACTCATACCAGACAGAGGAGACATTATAATGAAAACTTGCAAGCAAAAACATGTGGACAAAAGGGAATATTGTGGGACACACTACAGCTTCCACAATGAGATTTTTTTTTATGTGGGGAGAGGTTGCAAGGGTGGAAGGTGAGAAGGGAACAGGGTGCATGATGTGAAGTTCACAAAATTTAAAAAACAATATAGAAAGAAAGAGATCTTTGAAAGAAAGATCTCTGTGAATTCAAGGCTAGTTTGAGAAATCTAGGGATATCTAGAGAAACCCTGTCTCATAAAAACCACAAAAAAAGAAAAAAAAAGAAAGAAAGAAAAAGAAAGAGGGGGATCCAAGATGGGGGCAGCCCACACAGATGCATTTTGAAGTTGGAGAAAACAGCCATAAAGCCACAGAGTTATAAGACACTGTGCAAAAATCTGAGTGAATGGACCCCCCCTGGGTCTCACCCAGCTACCCAGGGACCATTAAAAGTCCCTGGGCAGGACTATCCCCTCCTCTCTCAGGCACGCAGTCTGAGGCCTGCCAACCTTCACTGTTATCTATAGGAAGACCAGTTGGATCCCAGAAATCTACAGAAACACATCACCATCACAACCCCTCACCTGAGTCCACAACTGGAATGAAACAGGAAGGGGAGAGCTCTCAAAGACACACTGAGAACCTCCACACAAGGCCCCATCCAGCCAGTGGAAAGCGACAGATTACCAAGCAATACGACTGCTACACCAAAGCATCCCCTTTGGCTCCATGCCCAGAAGACAACAGGAACAAACAACTAAGAACAACCAAATGGCTAAAGGTCAGAGAAAAAACAGAAACAACAGAAGTCAGGGAGATATGACTCCAACAAAACACAACTATGCTAGTACAGCAAGCCCTGACCACCTCACCACAGTAAATACATGAAAATGATGACAATTCTACATGATGGAAAGTGATAGAGTCCTTTCAAGAAGAATTTAAATCTATGAAGGAATTCAAAGAATACACAATTTCACAAGCGAAAGCAGTGGATAATATCATTAGAGAGCTCCAAGCCAAAGTGACTCAACTTGAACAGGAAAAAGACAGAGCAATGAAAGATTCCCAGGCAAAGACAAGCAAATTGGAGCAGGAAATGTAAAAAACGAATAAAATCATTCAAAAGACATGAAAATGGAAATGGAAACAATAAAGAAAACACAGTCAGAGTTAAGAGAGGAAATGGAGAATCAAGGGAAGAGAACAGGAACTACATATATGAGTATCAAAAATAAGATACAAGAGATGAAAGATAGGATCTCAGGCATGGAAGATTCAATGGAAGAAATCAGTACAACATCCAAAGAAAATGAGAAAAATAAAAAATCTCTCACCCATAACATCCAAGAAATCAAGGACTCAATGAAAAGATGGAACTTAAGAATTATAGACATAGAGGAAAGAGAAGACTCCAGACTCTAATGTCCAGGATATATCTTCAACAAAATCACAGAAGAAAACTTCCCAAACCTAAAGAAAGAGATGCCAACAAAAACCCAAGAGGCTTACAGAACATCAAACAGATTAGATCAGAAAAGAAACTCCTCTCGCCAAATAATAATTGAAACTCCAAATGTACAGAACAAAGAAAGAGTATTAAAAGCTGTAAGAGAAAAAGGTCAAGTAACGTATAATGGCAGACCTATCAGAATTACCCCTGACTTCTTCTCAGAAACTTTAAACGCTAGAAGGGCCTGGACAGATGTCCTACAAGCCCAGAGAGAACATAGGTGCCCAGCCAGACTACTATACACAGCAAAATTCTCTATCAACATAGATGGAGAAAACAAGATATTCCATGACAAAATCAAATTTAAACAATATCTACCCACAAACCCAGCCCTACAGAAGATCCTAGAAGGAAAATTCCAACACAGAGAAGATAACTACACCCAAGAAAACAGAGGAAATAGAAAACTCCACAGCAACTAAACCAAAAGAAACCCCGGATGACCACCTATACAAAAATAATGGGAAATAACAACCCCTGGTCACTAATATCCATCAACATCAATGGACTCAACTCAGCAATAAAAAGACACAGACTTACAGACTGGATCCATAAGCAAGACCCATCATTTTGCTGCATACAAGAAACACATCTCACTAACAAAGATAAAAACTATCTCAGAGTAAAGGGCTGGGAAAAGGTTTTCCAAACAAATGGACCCAGAAAGCAAGGTGGAGTAGCCATCCTAATATCAAACAAAATAGAATTCCAACTGAAGTTAATAAAGAAAGACACAGAAGGGCATTACATACTCGTTAAAGCAAAATATTCATCAAGAGGACATCTCAATATTGAACATCTATTCCCCAAATACAAAGGCACCTACATTTGTAAAAGAAACACTTCTAAAACATAAATTGCACTTCGATCCCCACACATTAGTAGTGGGAGACTTCAACAGCCCACTCACAACAATGGACAGACCATCAAGACAGAAGCCAAACAGGGAAATAATGAGTCTAACTGAACTCATGAACCAAATGGACCTAATAGATATCTACAGAACATTTCACCTAAACACAAAAGAATACACCAATTCTCAGCACCACACAGAACCTTCTCCAAAATCGAACATATAGTTGGATTCAAAGATAGCCTCAACAGATACAAGAAAATTGAAATAACCCCTTGTATCTTATCAGACCACCATGGAATAAAGATTGACTTCAACAGCAAAGAATCAACAGAAAGCCTACACACATGGAAATTGAACAACTCTTTACTGGATGACTACTGGGGCAGGGGAGAAATAAAGAAGGAAATCAAAGACTTCCTAAAATCCAACAAAAATGAAGGCACAACATACCCAACCTATGGGATACAATGAAAGCTGTGCTACAAGGAAAGTTCATAGCACTAAGTGCCTTCAAAAAGAAAATTGTGACAGCTCATATTAGCGAATTAACAGCTAAACTGGATGAATTGGGAAAAAAAGAAGCAAACACTCCCAAGAGGAGCAGAAAGCAGGAAATCATCAAATTAGGGCTCAAATCAACAACTTAGAAACAAAAAGAACTATACAAAGAATCAATGAAACCAAGAGTTGGTTTTTCAAGAAAATCAACAAAATAGACCATTAGCTAAATTAACTAAAAGGCAGAGGGAAAAAAACCCAAATCAACAAAAACAGAAACGAAAAGGGAGAAATAACAAGACATTGAGGAAATCCAGAGAATATTTGGGTGCTACTTTAAAAATCCATACTCCACTATATTTGAAAACTTAAGCGAAATGGACAATTCTCTTGATAGATTCAACCTACCAAAGCTAAATCAATATAAGGTTAACAGATTAAACTGCCCTATAATGCCTAGGGAAATAGAAACAGTCATTAAAAATGTCCCAACCAAAAGAAGCCCAAGGCCAGATGGTTTCAGCACAGAATTCTACCAGATCTTCTAAGAAGAGCTAATAACAATACTCTTCAAACTCTTTCACAAAATAGAATCAGAAAGAACAGTGCAAAACTCATTCTATGAGGCCACATACACCCTGATTCCTAAACCACACAAAGACCCAACAAAGAAAGAGAACTTCAGACCAATCTCCCTCATGAATATAGATGCAAAAATACTTAATAAAATACTAACAAACCGAATTCAAGAACACATCAAAAGTATCATGCACCATGATCAAGTAGGCTTCATCCAAGGAATGCAGGGATGGTTCTACATATGAAAGTCTATCAACGTAATTCACCATATAAACAAGATGAAAGAAAAAAACACATGATAATCTTGATAAATGCAGAAAAAGCATTTGACAAAATCCAACACCCCTTCATGCTAAAAGTTCTGGAGAAAACGGGCATACAAGGACCATACCTAGAAACAATAAAGGCAATATACAGCAAACCAGTGGCCAACATCAAATAAAATGGAGAGAATCTTGATGCATTTCTTCTAAACTCAGGGACAAGACAAGGATGCCCACTTTCACCATATCTCTTCAATATAGTACTTGAAATTCTTGCTAGAGCAATAAGACAACTAAAGGAGATCAAGGGGATACAAATTGGAAACGAAGAAGTCAAATTGTCCCTATTTACAGATGATATGATAGTATACATAAGTGACCCCAAAAATTCCACCAGAGAACTTTTACAGCTGACAAACACTTTCAGCAAGGTAGCTGGATACAAAATTAATTCAAAAAAATCAGAAGCCCTTCTTTATACAACAAACAAATGGGCTGAGAAAGAAATAAGGGAAACAACATCCTTCACAATAGCTACAAACAATATAAAACACCTGGGGGTAACTCTAACCAAGCAAGTAAAGGACCTGTACAACAAGAACTTCAAGCCCTTGAAGAAAGAAATTGAAGAGGCTTTTAGAAGATGGAAATATTTCCCATGCTCGTGGATAGGTAGGATTAACATAATAAAAATGGCCATCCTACCAAAATCAATATATAGTTTCAATGCATGTCCTATCAAAATACCAACACAATTCATTATAGACCTGGAAAAAGCTATTCTCAATTTCATATGGATCAACAAAAAACCCAGAAGAGCTAAATCAATCCTGTACAATAAAAAAACTACTGGAGGTATCACCATCCCAGATTTCAAGCTGTACTACAGAGCAATAGTACTAAAAGTAGCATGGTATTGGTATAGAAACAGACCAGTAGATCAATGGAATCGAATTGAAGACCCAGAAATGGACCCACACACCTATGGCCACCTCATTTTTGACAAAGAAGCCAAAATCGCACAATGGAAAAAAGGACAGCACCTTTAACAAATGGTGCTGGTCCAACTGGATGTACACTTGTAAAAGAATGAAATTAGACCCATACTTATCACCTTGCACAAAACTTAAGTACAAGTGGATCAAAGACCTTAACATAAGGCCAGTCACACTAAATCTACTAGAAGAAAAAGTGGGAAAAACCCTCGAACTCCTTGGCACAGGTGACAACTTCCTGAACAGAACACCAGCAGCTCAGGACCTAAGACCAACAATCAATAAATGGGACCTCATGAAACTGAAAAGCTTCTGTAAGGCAAAAAGACACTGCCCTTCGAACAAAACAGCAGCCTACAGACTGGGAAAAATATCTTCAACAACCCCACATCTAACAGAGGGCTAATTTCCAAAATCTACAAAGAACTCAAGAAATTAAATGCCAAGAAACCAAATAATCCAATCAAAAACTGGGGAACAGAGCTAAATAGAGAATTCACAGAGGAGGAATCCCTAATGGCTGAGAGACACTTGATGAAATGCTCAACATCCTTAATCATCAGAGAAATGCAACTCAAGACAACTCTGAGATTCCATCTCACACCTGTCAGAATGGCTAAGATCAAAAGCTCAAATGACAGCACATGCTGGTGAGGGTGTGGAGAAAGAGGAACCCTCCTAAATTGCTGGTGGGAGTGCAGGCTTGTGCAACCACTATGGAGGTCAGTATGGTGCTTAGAAAACTTGGAATAGGTTTGCCTCAGGACCCAGGCATACCACTTCTGAGTATATATCCAAAAGACTCCTCACCGAATCATAAGGAAGTTTCCACATCTATGTTCACAGCAGCCTTATTTGTAATAGCTAGAAACTGGAAACAACACAGATGTCCCTCAACTGAAGAATGGATTAAAAACTGTGGTACATCTACACAACAGAATATTACTCAGATATCAGAAACAATGAAATTATTCAATTTGCAGCCAAATGGATGGAACTAGAGAAGCTCATCCCGAGTGAGCTAACCCAGACTGAGAAGGATGCACATGGCATCTATTCACTTATAGTTGGATTTAAGTATATAGTACAGGATATCGATGCTACAACCAATGCACCAAAGGGAACATGGACATAGACTTTTTATTTGTTTGTTTGTTTTTAGTTTTCTCTCCCTGGCAATGAGACAGTTTTCACTGGTGTTACTTCCTTGTAAGGCCCCAGTGTATGAGGAGGCTTTTGGCCCTCGTATGACTTCTGAACAGGGGTGAGGGACTATTATGTAGGGATACTCCACTCCAGAGGAGTGTAATGGAAGGGTTAGTGGGTAGAGGGTGGGAGAGTGGGGCTGGGAAGGGGGGAAATAGAACAATATGATGGAGATGTAACCCGAAGCAACAAATAAATTTATTTTTAAAAAACCTCAAGAGATAAGCACATGCTGGTAAGGATATGGAGAAAAGAGAACAGTCCTCCATTGCTGGTGGGAGTGCCAACTTGTACAACCACTTTGGAAACCAGTCTGGCAATATCTTAGGAAATTGGGGAAAGTTCTAAATCAAGACCCAGCCATAGTGCTCCTGGACATATATCCAAAAGATTCCTCACCAAAGCAAGAGGACATTCTCTCAACCATGTTGATAGCAGCTTTATTCATAATAGCCAGAAACTTGAAACAACCCAGATGTCATTCAACTGAAAAATAGATTAAAAATGATTATGTTAGAAGAAAACAGATCAGACACCAAAGAAGACAAGTAGCCCAGATGATCAAGCCTCACAGACTTCCTCAATAGCTGTTTCCTCAAAAGTCTACAACCACAACAACTCAAAATTGCTAAGATTGTTCAGCTCCTCAGACTGCTCCAGCAAAAACTTCAGTAAAGCCCTCAAGTTCAGCTTCTGTCTAAGAAGTTCTTAGGATATTTAAATAGCTGAGCACAAAATGACTGAACATCAAATGATTCTATTAACATTTTTAACCATTTTTCCATTCTTATTTGGGCCCCAAACAGGTTTACTACATCCCAAATCAGCAGGAAGTCATTTTAAGAGAGTGATGTCCCATCCCCAGAAGGTGGGGAGGGTGCCTTCCCCCCCCCCTTTGGTCATTTGATGGATAATAGAAATCCTTGTTATTTAGGGGACAAGATTACAAGCTGTTAAATGGTCTTGTTAAATAGGTTTTGGAGGTTAGACTCAGAGACTTTTCTATTTTTCTTTTCTGTATCCTTCTTTCTCTCCTATGTAGGAGTGAAAAGACTTGAGAAAAAAATGGGACATAGACATAATATAGGAAAGATCAAGAAAAAAGGACAGATTATTGAATATGCCCTTATACCTTTGTATATTGATACAAAATTAATATTATATTTGGCTAAATTGGTATTGATCTTTGTATATTAATGCAAAATTAAGATTGTATTGGGCTATATCGGTATTGATCTTTGTATATTGATACCAAGTTAAAGGTAATGCTTTTTAAAGGTATTGTACCCAGTAATGCTTAAAAATGAAATGTGCAGTTTTTGGCCTTTTGCTACCAACTGTCATAAACTGTTTAGGATAATTAAGAAATGCAAACTAATAGTCATTCAAGCTTGTCATTTTATTAGGTACTAGGAAAGTCTATCACAGTTATTTATAAGCTAATCAGAAATTAAGTTACTAAGAAATAAGCAACATTTGCTTATCCAAATATAAGAGATAGATAGAGCATCTTCAAAAACCTCAAGAGATCTGCAGAATATGGCATTCAAAGATGTTTTCTTAACTTAAGATTTTTTTGATATCGAGACATGTCAGCTCCTGGCAGCACCCCCTATTCTACTCCAAGTAGAAGATGAGCATCGAAGAATCTCCAGTGGGAGATGGTTGAATTAGTGGCAAGCCTATCTCTTGGCAACAAAAACCTCTTGCTTCAACTGTAGGCAGAATGCTGTCCAAAAAGGACAAAACTTGGAAGCTGTTAAGTCAACAGCCTAGCTCTGCCAAGACAGAATAGGCAAGTCCTTCATAATTCCTGCTCTACAATAAATGTCTGTCAGAGAAACAGGGCCAAATGGCTGAAGATTGATGCTGTCTGCACTTCCTATATAATCAGATATATTTATCCCTCTCAGGTCTCTGAGGTGGTTGAAGAATAGATAGCTAGAGTCTCATAGCTATCTATTTAAATTTTGAGTTGTTTAGGAATCAAGAGGGTGTTCTGGATCTAAGAAGATGTTTTTAAAATTGTGATGCAAGTGAGGATGAAAGCTGAGTTAGATATAGTACTTTAAACTCATAGAGATGGTTAGATAGTTGACTGTTAAAGTCAGGTGCCAAATACATATGGACTGGAAAATTTGGAATGTGTGCTAAGCCATATAACTCTCATAATTGTGGCCTATTTATTTCTGTTGTTTTGTATTGTATTTTTGACTGAAAGGGGGAGCTGTTGAGGAGAAAAAGATATATCTTAAACTTAAAAAAAAGGGAAGAGGATGAGGGTTGAGGGGGAAGAGGGTGGGAGGGTGGGACTGGAGGGGGGAGTAGGGAGGGAATTGTGATTGAGATGTAACTTAAAGAAATAAAATTTAATTTAAAAAAAGAAAGAAAAAAATCTCTTAATTACCACTTTTTGATGGTCTTGTCTGTTTCTGGAATGATTATTTTGTTTTGTTTTGTCTTTTGTTTGTTTGTTTTTCAACATTTATTTCTTCAAATTACACCTCAATGACAGTCCCCTCTCTCCTTCCCCTCCTGGTCCCATCCTCCTATCCACTTTTTTTTATTTAATGTGTATCTTTTCTCCCCAACAACTCCCCCTTTTAGTCCAATAACAGGCTCTTTTTCTTATAACAATAAATACAATAAAAACAATAATAACAATTAGGAAACAATTATGAAAATTATAAGGTATAACATACATTCCCTTTGCCCAGTCCATATATATTTGGCAACGGATAATAATATTCTATTATCTATCTCGATGAGTATAAAATTATATACCTAACTCAGTTTCCATCCTAACTTGTTACAACTGATAAACACATTCAGCAAAGTGGCTGGATAGAAATTAATTCCAAAAAACCAGTAGCCCTTTTTTACACAAAAGATAAATGGGCTGAGAAAAAAATCAGGAAATCAACACCCTTCACAATTACCACAAATAATATAAAATACCTGGGGTAATTCTAACCAAGCAGGTGAAAGAACTGTACAACTAGAACTTGTCCCTGAAGAAAGAAATTGAAGAAGATATCAGAAGATGGGAACATCTCCCATGCTCATGGATAGGTAGGATCAACATAATAAAAATATTCACCTTACCAAAAGCAATATATAGATTCAATGCAATTCCTATCAAAATATTAACACAATTCTTTATAGATCATGAAAGAACAAATCTCAACTTCATATTGAATAACAAAAAAAACCCAGAATAGATAAATCTATTGTGTACAATAAAAGAATATCTGGAGGCATCACCATCCCTGATTTCTTTTTTTTTCCTTTATTTTTTATTTCTTCAAGTTACATCTCAATCGCAGTCCCCTCCCTATTCCCCCTCCAGTCCCACCCTCCCACCCTCAACCCCCCATCCTCTTCCCTTTTTTTTTTCTTTTAAGTTTAAGGTATATCTTATTTTCCCCTACAGTTTCCCCTTTCAGTCCAACAAATGGCTCTTTTTCTTATAATAACAAATACAATACAGTACAACAGAGGTAATTAGGCCACAGTTATGAGGGTTATATGGCTTAATGTGCATTCCCAATGACCAGTCCATATGTATTTGGTACTTGACTTTAACATTCTACTATCTAAACATCTCCATGAGTTTAAAGGTCTATATCTGACTCAACATTCATACTAACTTGCAACACAATTTTAAAAGTATTTTCTTAGATCTATAACACTCTCTTGACTCCTAAACAACTCAAAATTAAATTATGAGACTCTAGCTATCTGTTCTTCAACCACTTCAGAGACCTAAGAGGGATAAATATATCTGATTTTATAGGAAGTACAGGGCCTGCAGCTTCCCAAACTAAGAAATGACATACCTGTGGCTGCCTGGACAGTTCCCATTTTCTCTCCATACATTACAGCATCGATCTTCAGTCATTTGGCCCCACTTCTCTGACAGACATTGATTGTAGAGCAAGGGTTATGAAGGACTTACCTACCCTGTCTTGGCAGAGCTAGGCTGTCGACTTACCTGCTTCCAGGTTTTGTCCTTTTTGGATAGCATTCTGTCTACAGTTGGGGCAAGGGGCTTTTCCTACCAAGAGATAGGCTTGCGACTAATTCAATCATCTCCCACTGGAGATTCTTCGATGCTCATCTTCTACTTGGAGGAGAATAGGGGGTGCTGTCAGGAGTTGATATGTCTTGATATAAAAAAATCAAAAGTTACGAAAACATCTTTGAATGTCATCGATACTACAACTAACACACCAAAGGGAACTTGGACATAGACTTCTTATTTTTAATTCTTATTCTTTATCTATTTTTTATATATTAGTTATATTTTTTTCTATTTTTTAGTCTTTTTTATCAATTGTATGCTTATTGGTTTGTTTGTTTAGTAGTTCTCTCTCCCGGGCAACGAGACACTTTTCACTGATGGTACTGCTTTGTAGATCCCCAATGAATGAAGAGGCTCTTGGCCCTCATACAACCTCTCAACTGAGATGAGGGACTGTTATATAAGGACACCCCACCCCAGAGAAATGGTATGGAAGGGTTAGGAAGTAAAGAAAAAAATGAAATGTGATGTTTCAGCCTTTTACTACTAATTGTCATAAACTGTTTAGGATAATTAAGAAATGCAAACTAATGGTTATGCAAGCCGGTCATTCAGTTAGGTACTATGACAGCCTATTATAGTTACTTCCTAAGCTAATCAGAAATAAACCGGCAAGAGACAAGCAACATCTGCTTACCCTAATATAAGAGATAGATAGGGCTTCTTCAAAAACCTCAAGAGATCTGCAGAATATGGCATTCAAAAATGTTTTAGTAACCATCCCTGATTTCAAGCTGTACTACAGAGCAATAGTAATAACAACAGCATGGTACTGGCATAGAAACAGACCAGTTGATCAATGGAATCAAATCAAAGACCCAGAAACAAACCCACATGCATACAGTCACCTAACTTTTGACAAAGAAACCAAAACCATACCATGGAAAAAGGAAATGGTGGTGACCTAATTGGATGTCAATATGTAGAAGAATGTGAATAGACCCATACTTATCACCTTGCACAAAACTTAAGTTCAAGTGGATCAAAGACCTCAACATAACCAGACACACTAAATATAACAGAAGAGAAAGTGGGGGAAAGCCTTGAACTCATTGACACAGGTAACAACTTCCTGATCAGAACACCAATAATTCTGGCTTTAAGACCAACAATCAATAAATGTGATCTTATGAAATTGGAAATCCTCTATGAGGCAAAGAACACTTCATTAGAAAAAAATAGTGGGCTATAGATTGTTTTTTTAAAGATCTTTTTGAGACAGGGTTTCTCTGTATAAAAGCCCTGGCTGTCCTGGAACTCACTCTGTAGACCAGGCTGGGCTTGAACTCACAGAGACCCTTCTGCCTGTGCCTCCCAAATGCTCTGATTAAAGGCATGTGCCACCATGTCCAGGTTTTTTATTATAATATAACAAAATAATCTAAAAACTAACACATCAGAACTGGAGAAAACAAACAAAGAAATTAGCCTAAGAGAAGACATGAGAAAGAGAGAACCACTCATTTAACACACACAGGAATCTGATAAAACTCACTAAACTGTAATCCATAAAGATATAGGCAAGGACTTGTAGAGTAAAAAGAGAGAAGAAAAATATGCATATATATATTAAAATAAAAATAATAAGATAAAAGTATATTATATGTATACATTATATATTATACATGTATATAATATATATGTATGTGAAGTGTTCTGACTTGACTTTATGAGACAAGGAAGCTCAAAAGGTGATGTTTTGTTCATTTTCTCTTGGCCATCTACTGCTAGGCATATAGTATCCTTAACAGTAGTTTCTTTCCCCAGTGAGACTATCTTGGAGACAACTAAATTTTATTTGCAAGTAATTATAAATTGGAAATTGCTTTTGGTTAGGAATGGAGACATGTGTCCACTTCTCATTTCAGCTCTAGGACCCCATCTGGTGCAGACTCATGAAGGCCCTGTACATGCTGCTTTAGTCCCTGTGAGTTTATATGTTTGTCAACCATGTTGATTTAAAGGGCCTTGTTTTCTTGATGTCCTCTACCCCCTCTGGCTCTTACACACTTCCCACCCTATCTTCTGCAAGGTTTGCTGAGCCTCAAGGGAAGGGATTTGATAGAGATATCTTACTTAGAGATCAGTATTGTGAGGTTCCTTGCTCTCTGCATAATGTCTGGCTATGGGTCTCTGTATTCGTTCCCATCTGTTGCTGGAAGAAGCTTATTTGATGATAACTGAGCAAGACATGAATCTATGAGTTTAGCTGAATGTTATGACACTCTATATATAACCATAGTACTTAGTCAGTACTCTATTGCTGTGAAGAGACATTATGACTATAGCAACACTTATAAAAGAGAACATTTAATTGGGACTTGCTAACAGTTTCAGACATTTAGTCTGTTATCCTCATGGCAGGGAGCATGATGGCATGCAAGCAGGCATCGTAGCTGAGAGTTCTACATTCGTATCTGCAGGCATCAGGAAGAGACTCTCCTGATGACCTAATCCTAATGACCACTTTTTTATCTTTTGGTTTTTTGGGACAGTGTTTCTTTGTGTGGTCCTGTCTACTCTGGAAATCACTTTGTAGACCAAGCTGGCCTTCAACTTACAGAGATCCAACTGCCTCTGCCTCCCAAGTACTGGGATTAAAGGCCTGAACCACCATGCCTGGCAATTACATACAGCTGTGAACTGCCATGTGAGTGCTGAGAGTTGAACCCAGGTCCTTTGGAAGAGCAACCAGTGCTCTTAATCTCTCCAGTCCCTAATGACTATTTTTATCCTCCAAATTTCTCACACATAGTGCCACTCACTAATGACCAGGCGTTCAAATATATGAGCCTGTGGGAGCAATTCCTACTCAAACCACCACAAATAGTATTTGGTTTTACCCTATGTCTTTGGATTATCTAGTTTCAGGTTGTTCACCCAAGCAGTGTCAGGCATAGGCTTCATTTTGTTGAGTGTGCTTTTAGTCAAACCAATTATTGGTTGGTGACTCCCATAAGATTTGTGGCACCATTACACTAGTATATCTTAGAGGCAGAAGACCATTGTAGAACAAAGGGTTTTGACTGGCTTAGTGGTTATGTTTCTCCTTTGTTAGCATGCAGAGTACCTTCCTGAACCAAGACACTAGTAAGTAGGGTTGAAGGCTCTATATAGGCACCAGTTCAAATTTTTCATATTAAACAAGTTGTGTAGGTATTTTCTTCAGCAATGGACCCTTGCCATCAAGTTTTGCAGAACAACCTGTAATCTTGGAAACAGCCTGGATTCCTTGATGTTTTTTTAAAAGTAACAATATACTATTTACATCTGTCCTAGAAATGAAGTATTTTTAAACTTCCTTGTCTGTCTACTGTATTTACAATTTTCTATTCATATGGGGTTGTAGTTAACATGTGTTTTAATATTTAGGTATATATTTTTCATTACTGATTTTTTCATCCCAATGTTTTTCTGTTTTTCTATTTCCTTTTTCTTCTTGGTATACATTCTTTCAGTTAAGACTTGTGGTAGATTAACTTGAAATTGGTCTGTCTACTTGAACTCAACTCTCTCTCTCTCCCTCTTCCTCTCTCACTCTCACTCTCACTCTTTTTCCCTCCTTCCCTTTTTCTCTGCAGGGTCTTACTGTGTAGCCCAGGGTACCTTAGAGAATGCACTCTTCCTGCCTCATTGTTCTGAGTGCTGGTTGATGTGTGCTGCTACTCCAGGCTGCCTCTATTTTTTCTACATCATTTGTCTATATCAATAACTTGAGTTTAAGTAATTCTTTTTATTCCTGCTCTGGCTATCCCATGTCTTTGAGTCTCCATCCTTTCAGCTTTAACATTGCTATAGGAGAAAGCCACAGGTCACTCAACTAATAATACATGTGTTCTCTCACAATTTTGTAGGTTAGGAATTCCATGATCAGGGTAGTGACATCTGAAGTCCAGCTTCTTGCTTCATCCTCTTCTGGCAGAAGTTGGAAGGACAAAAGAGGAAAAATTCTAAGTCCCTATATGAAAGCAAAGGAGGAAGAAGGACCATCGCCCACAAGACCTTTGTCAATAACAACTTGACTGCCTTTGTGGAGACAAAGAGAGACCATATGACCAGAATGCTTAGTCTCAATATCCAAAATTGTTACATTCATGCTCTGAGTTTTCCTGGCAAAAACTGAACAAACACTCAGTCACCCCCGAGAAAACAAAGAAACAAAACCACATAAGTCTAGTTGGTGAAACAACTAATGTTACTTACTGGTAAAGGCAGTAATTAGGCATAGAAACACCTACCCCAACATGGGGGACTATCAGGACAGCTGTGACCTTGAAGATCCTTGAGAATCTGCAGGGAGCTACATTGAATATTCTTCTGTGGCCAGCAATTGTTTACTGTGTTTTATACTTGGAGAGGGGCCCTGTGCATCTTGTAACTTTCTCATTCATCAACTTTACTTTTGTAAATAAACACTTGTTTTTATTTAAGTTTTCATGTATGCATCTGTGTGTGTATGCACATGTATGCATAAGCAGGTGCTTTCAAAGGTCAGAGGAGGGTGACTGGAATTGCAGAGGGTTGTGAGCCACCCAATGTGACTACTGGGAAGAGAACAGAAAGAACAGTATGTGCTCTTAACTGTGGGGCCATCTCTCTAGCACCAACTTCTTAAGAATTAGGGCTCTTCCTCAACCTAAAGGTAATTTTTAAGTTATAGCAAATAACTACAAAACACTTGAGGACTGAATTTCTAACATAAAGATTTTGGAGGGTACACTTAGACCACAACAAGATTATAACAAAAATAACATATATAGTTTACTATATGTTGTGCGTAACATGTGTTAAATCTTGTCACCCACTATGTGGTGTTATTTTCACAATGAAAAATGACATCTACAAACATGTTTCAATAAGATTAATTATGCTTCTTTGGGAAGTTGCTAATTAATGCATATCTATTATAGTATATTATAATACTTATTGATAAGAATTTTAACTATAAGCTTTTTAGTGTATTCTCAAAGAAAAACTGCTTAAGTAGACTGAGAGTGCAAGACTCACACCACAGGAAGTTTACAATGGTGGTTTTACTGTTGTTTTGTTTCTTAGCCATTGGTTATCATCACTTATGATTTCCAAAATGTGTAGAGGTCATGTTGAGATCACATACTACTCTTCCTGATGACCTGAATTCAATCACCAACACCCATATCTGCATATCTGGTGGCTTACAACACATTGTAACTCCACTTCTGGGGGATCCAATACACTCTAGTGGCCTCTGCAGGCACCTGCATATAAGTGACATAACACATAAACACACACACACACACACACACACACACACACACACACACACACACA
>CAJQZJ010034167.1:517462-546432 GCA_907164525.1 Lophiomys imhausi
TAAGAAGCGTTACCCTTAATTTTGTATCAATATACAAAGATCAATACAAAATTTAAGATTATATTTGGCCTTCTTTACTTTTTAAAGCTAGGTATACAGTCCAATGCCTGGGAATGAGAGAGAGTTCTATACCATTGAAAAACACATTCACCCATGCGTTATTCTTTTATGTCTATTGTTTTTAAATATTTGTTCCTTTGGAACAGGATCTCATTATATAGTCCTAGCTGGGCTGGAACTCATTATTTTCATTATTTTTATAAGGCTGGTCTTGAACTCACAGAGATCTACCTGCCTCTGCCTTCACAGAATTTAGACTAAAGACATGCATTACTATGCATAACTATATTTTTAAATAAAATTTCCCACAAATATAGAGAAATAGACAGAATAGCATAACAATTCACTGGTTAAACTTAACTATTTATACTTTATACAATTAAAATAATATTTATAAATGATTGCCATTTACTACCCTTGTTTCATTCAGTATGTTCATTCCCATTTTAAAATCGATTAGATATAACAAATTTCACCCTGAAGAAAGAAGAAATCTAGCTAAGAATGCATGGATGGGAATGTCATCCTGCCTTCACTGACCAGGGAGCCTTACCATCCACAAGGACACTCTTCCTGTCCAGTGTGAAGTTCAGCAATTGTGTACCATTTTGTGTCATCCGAAGGAATTCTTCATAGACAGCAACTTTGTCCACTTGCTGAACCAATGCTGAGAAATTACATGAGGAATCCACCCCTGTGTGGGTGCTGTTGGAGACAGACCTGAGAGGGCACAAAGGATGAACAAGGATGTTTGTTGATCTACTTTGATTATAGATTCCATATTGCTAGTCTCTTTCTTGGAGAATTTTGTTCAATAATGTCAACATTCTGCATCTGCATTTTCTGATACAGGTATTAGTTGTATCGTGTTGCGAATGATTACTAGAAATATGGGTAGGCCTAAATGAGTCATCTGTATTATACTCTTCCTCCCAAGGTTCTTTGATCATTGTGTAATGCAAAAAGATTGTAAGAGCCACAGGTAGATGAGGAGGTCTCTGAAACAATATTTTCCAGATATAACTGAACCACTACATTCACGAACTCACAGTTGCTGTGGTTGCCTACAAATAACTTACACAAGATTGAGCCAAGCTAAGGCCTTATTGCTGAAGGTACCACATTTTTTTTCATAGGGCATGGAGAAATCAAATGGAACCAACCAAGAAGATTCCTCCCTAATGGCTATCTTTCATAGTACTGGGAGGCATTATGTGTGCTTCTTGTGGGGAAAAGTCACTAGCAGTCTTATTCAGCTGTGACCCTGTTGAGCTCCATTATGACCGGTCTGGAAAGATATTCCCTTGGGTGCAATAATGGCACAAATGGTATGGGGGAAAACAATTGTGTGCTATGCCCAGGCATGACTCAATGATAGAGAACCTGCTCAGCATTCATGAGGCTCTAGGTTCCATATATAGCTCTATAATACAATAGATGCTTACCTTGCCCCATTTAGTTACCAGTTACTCTACTGAACAACATGGCTAGGGTACTGGAATCCATATCATGTAGTTCTAGACCATATTAGTTTCCTTGGGCTCTGGAACTAAGTAGTTTCTTTTTTCTTTACAACATTCTATCTTCTTGCTTTCTTTTCTTTCTTTATTTAGGTTTTTCGAGGCAGGATTTCTCTGTGTAACAGCGCTGGCTATCCTAAAACTTACTCTATAGACCAGGCTGGCTTTGAACTCACAGAGATCCACCTCACGCTGTGGCATACACACTTCCTCTACTTCCTGAACACCTTTAAGACTTAATGCAACTCAAAATGCATAGATTTTTCTCTCCCTTTTTCTTCTCCTGGCAGGATTTATACCTTGCCTAACTTGCTGCTTTTCTATCAACATCTAATAAAATAGTTCTCAGGTTTCCTTTTTACCTCTTTTAAAAGTTGTTTTGTTAATGAATCTCAATTCACAAATTGGAACCCCAATTCTCCTGCAAAAAAGACTGTTGGGATTACAGAAATGCCCCATGCCTGGTGCCATGTGCTAGTTCTTGACTGTTCTCATCTACAAATCACCTATTTTTTTGTTTAAATCCAAGTTAGCCAAAAAAGAGCTTGCTTGTTGGAATATTGCTAATTTTTTATCTATTCATATATTTGTTATAGTTCTATACTCTGGATTCCATGGCCCCCCTTACCAATCACCATCACATCTGCCAGGTTTGACAAATTCAGCCAAGTTTCCAAGCTAGTTGGACTTCCTGTTTTAGGGAAAAATCTATCTCTCAGGCAAGAATTTTATGTTCCTTGGGTTGTCTTCCCTAAAATAGGAACCAAGAAATTATAAAAAAAAAATGAATCATTTTAGTTTCTCTTCCTATGCCCAGCTGTTGGATAACAAGTGCATGAGGCCATACCAGGTTTTTATATAGGTTCTAAGGATGCAAACCTCAAGCCTCCATGCTTGCAAAGTAAGCATTTTACCTAGTGAGCCATCTGCCCAAGCTCCCTGTCCTTTTGAATCCACATTGTGGCTGTTGTTCTTGACAAGGCCACCAGAGGGGAATACTGTCCCATGACTGCTTCCCAGGGCTCCATTGTTATACTGTAAAGAGATTCTACACATTGGCAATTTTTCAGATTTGCTGGCACATGACTGTAATCTCAATATTCTACTCCACAGGTAGAGGTAGTGGGACCAGAAATTCAAGGTCATATTCAGTTACATAATTAGTTTGAAGTCAAGAAGTCCTCAGGGTCATTAGGTCCTGAACAGGAACTTACCTGAATGTTAAAACTTGGCAGTCAGAAAAGTAACTATTGATGCTGCTGTTTCTGAAAAGCTGGTTGAGCTGAAAAACAGGGCAGTGTTTCCTAGGTTAGAACCCCAGGTTCTGTTGCCAAACAAATTTCATAGCCACCAAGTATACTACCCAATCTACACTTTCATTGAAAAATGCAAGCCCAAGCATAGGATATCTTGTTCCAGGGTATAGCATAGCTATAGCACTCTTTGCTAGCTATTGAGTCTCTTTGTGTTCTTCTCAGTTTATAAATTTGAATAAAAATGTGTCTTCGGGAACTCTTATTTTTTTGAAAAAATTACCCACTGACAGTGTTTGTAATCAGTTTCTGCCTGGAAATTAAGTAGAAAAGCAACACCATTCTCACCGCATATTCAATACTTCTTTTCTTTTGCTGATGTGTGGTGGTGCCTGGGTGGGCTATGTCTTGGGAGTAGGGTAAATTGGTGATGGTGAAGTTTAGGTTGAAATTCTGAGAGCTGGAACTGGTTGTTGGTATTTCTGTTGGCAGAAGAGTAGATGTCTTCATGTCTTGAGAAAGAGAGAAAGAGATAAAACTTCCTTATCAACTATTTGACAACAATAATGATGGCTGATTAGCCATTCATTATTCATTATGGACATCCAAGGAGGCAGGCTACTCATCTTACTTTATATGTAGGATGCTAAGGAGGTGACTCAGTCAGTATGTGCTCACTATACAAGCATGAAGACATGAGTTTGAATCCTTAACACTTACATTAAAAAACTTGGAATCAATGACTTAATGGTATTATTCTACTAAATTTACATAGTATTAAACTACCTTCTAAATTCACGTCTGTCTACCTATAGATTAACGCTACTTTCAAACCTTACCAGAGAAGTTCTTTTGCACAGTAGAGAATGACAATAGTTAATGAAATTTCAAAATTGATCAAAGTGCTGAGAGTACATTTCTCTGGATTGCTTAGCCACAAATGGTAAATCTTTATCACATACATTGCCCCTGCAAGGCTTAGGGACCACTATGGAAGAGGGGATGGAAAGACTATAAGAGCCAGCAGTCAAAAAGCACTGGAGTAAACAGCATCTTCAAGACGTAATGGTCTGCTGTACTTATGAATTGACAGCAGGTGTGATTGTCTTCACAAGACCTATGTAAGATCAATCAAGTAAATATTACAACATGAATAGCAGAGGGCCTCACAAGCCTCCATCCCTAGCTGAGGACCCTAGCTGTTGATGGCTTCTGAGGTAGGGATAATGCACTTTAGTCTTTTGTAGGAATGTGGTCTACCACATTCCTGTGGGTGGCTCCACACCCATAACTATACAGGCATCACAAATTGGACTTGGTGAGTTATAAAAAACAAAAGAGGATCTTAAGTTGGGAGGAGTAGAAGATGAGGGTGGATGTGTAAGTAGTTGAGGGTGGATGTAAGGAGTAGGGGTGAAGATGAACAAAATTTATAGTATGCATGAATGAAGCTCTCAAAAACATTGATAAAATGTTATATTAAATAAGCTAGGTGCATCATGCAGCATGCACCTGTTATCTTCCCTCTGGAGAGAAGGAAACAGTAGTATTGTTGGGTCTTACTGGCTACCTAGTATGTTTGGATTGTGAGCTCCAGATAGAGTCTCAAAAATAAGATGGAGTACAATACAGAAAGATAATTAATACCAACTTCTCTATCCACACCATGTATATACCATGTGCAGAAATCTTACATACAACATAAATTGCTTAGGTGTATTTGCTTCATATTCTCTTCTTCCTTCTTTTGGATGAATCATAGGCAGGAACCATTAGATTGGGTTTCCAGAAAGCCTTCCTTATACCTCTATTTCACTAGTATTCAGAATCCTTTTCTTTCACCTCATTGTCTTTATTGCTTCCACTTATGAAACCACCACCACTATCTGTACCTTTCACATGCAGATCTGTCAACTGGTAGGTGTCACCTAGCCAGTGGGAAGAGGCATTCAATGTCTTATTCAAAAAGACTTGCTTCACAAGGTTGGGGTCCAGATAAGAGGAGAACAATGCCTTCATAGTGACCACCAAGGAACCCGACCTAGGAATATGGACCACAAGAATTCAGATAGCAATGAATACTAGAAATGCTCTAAACTGATACTTTTAAAGACTCAAAGATCTACAAGTAGAAATTAGGGTTATCTAGATTCCTCAGAAACTCTAGATACTGTTTTTCTAGGAAATATGTTTTCTAGCAAATAAGCTGAAACAATTCCAGTAGCAACAACAACATATTATGTATTACATAGCAATAACACATGATATGTATTAAAATCCTTTAAAAGTGGCTTCCATCACTCTGGGAGAAGGTATTACTATAACTATTCCCATGTTAAATAGCACTGATGACATAAGCATGAGAACCTGAGTTCAGACCACAACACCCTTATAGAAAGCCTAGCTGTGGTTGTACAGTCTTATAACCCCAGCATTATCGAGGCCAGACAGGAGGATTCTCAGGTCTTCCTGGCAACAAGCCTAAGTCCAGGATCTGTGAGATACCCTGTCTGAAGGGAATATGGTGGAAAGTAATATAACATGATATCTGATATTCATTGCTGGCCTTTGCCCAGGTTTATTGACTTGAACATTCATGAACACACCATTCCCATATACCACACACATACAAATAAACAAATATCAAAGGCACTAAACATTGGAAGTATTGTAAGTCCTATGTTTGGTGACCTAATAATTCTCAAGCACAGACATTTTTGTTCCTTTCCTAAGACCAGGAAATAAATCTCATGTTGATATTCCTTAGGAAGTTCATTTATCTGAAACTCAGATTCTGTCATATGATCATTGTACTCAACTCATAGAGACCCATGAGAGAATTAAATGAGCTGATCATGTGTGAAAGTGTTCAATGAGGAGGCTGGTCTGCGATAAATATATCCATCATGTTTATACTTTGAATTCTATGTCAAAAAAGCATCCTCCCATATGTATCCTGTTATTGTTAAATCTATGGAAAGTGGTCAGTCAGTTTTCAACCTTAAGACTTACGTCAAGTTGGTGACTAGGCACAATTGGAATACTTCTTTTAGCTGGCTGCCTGTGTAGAGTGTGGTAACCTAGAAGGAAGAATAGAAAGATTTGATTAGAGAGAAGTCCCATGGGGGTGGAAAGATGACCAGAAACAAGGGAAAAACAAGGTCTTCCCCTCAAGGACAAAGCAGACCTCAGTTTAAATACGAGCTCTGCCCCAAACTTACTATATCCTCCAGGTACCCTGTAGCTGGTATGGGTTGGATCTGAAATGTCCTTTGGAGAGCCTCATATTTTGAAGACCCAGTCTCGACTGCAGCCATGTGGAGCTTACAGGAAGTGACTGGAAGGCCTCTATGCTCACCACTATACCACCAATGCATAGGAAGTGATTGCATAGTAAAGACTGGATCCATCAAGGGACTCATAATTAAATGAACTATTGGGAAGTAGCAGAAGCAGTAAGTGAACAATTCTACTTGTAGGAAATAAGCCATTGGCTATATTTTGTTGAAAGATAAGATCTTGTTATAGTTTCTTCCTATTTTTTCTTTACTTTCTGCCTGTTATGTGGGAGTCGATCTGTCTCACACATACTCCTGCCACTGTCATGTTCTGCCTCACTTGAGGCCCAAAGTAATAGATATGGCTGAGCCCAGATTGATACCTCTGAAACAATTAGTTGAAATTAAACTTTCCTTTGGTATGCTGTTTATTTCAGGCTTTTCATTTGTTTGTTTTTGTTTTTGAGGGTTGGTTTTTTTTTCATTTTTGGTTTTTCAAAGCAGGGTTTCTGTGTGTAACAAGCCCTGGCTGTTTCTGGACTCACTTTGTAGACCAGGCTGGCCTGAAACTCACAGAGACATGCTTGCCCCTGCTTCCAGAGTGCTAGAATTAAAGGCGTGAGCCACCACATGGGGTCGTGGGTATTTTTATAACAAAAAAAGCTGAAATAATGTCCCATTTAAATTTTTTATTTATTTTTATTTTGCGTGTATGATGTGGAGTTCATTCATGGCATGATGAATATCTGGAGGTTAGGGTACAACTTTATGGACTTTCTTCCACCCTTAGATGTGCTCTGGAGATCAAACCCAGAACAGTACTAGGTTTGCCCAGCAAGTGTTTTAACCTCTGAGCCATCTTGAGAGCTACTCTATGAGTCACAGTTTGTGTGCCTGGAAAACAGACAACACAGATACAATGGCACCTTTGAAAACACTAGAAAAATGGAAACATATCAGCAAAGTTGAAACATTGAAATGATTACTTGATAGATATGTCAGATGGAGTAATGATAGGAGTACTCAGGAAAGGGAGAGGTGGGAGATTAGAAAGTGACTTCACCTTTTCTTCGATGTCCTTCTCTAGGGTGATGTACTCTGAAGATGTTGGGTCTGTGTTGTTAAGATTCCAGTTGATGATGCGGAAGTTTATCTGATACTTGCCCTGTATGTTTACATTCTGGGGCACATAGCCTATAGTAATAGAGGAAGAAAAAAACCCTAAGTTCTTTGCACCAGGCTAGAGTGGCCTAAAAAACTCTGCCTGCATTGAGAATGCACCTAAAGTAGGCACATGTGCTAGGGATATAGAGAGCTCACAAACGCAAAGTTACTCCAAAGTAGGGGGAAACTGGACTTTTACAGGGGTTCATATTATTCAGATATTTCTCTTTTTCCTTACTCAAGTTCTATTTTCTGGAATGTCCTTCTAGTTTCTTTACCCAGAAAACTCCTATTTATGCTTCAGGAGCCCACCATGATAGATCTTGAGGAAAGTATGCACACCTATTTTGTTCACTGTCTTGCCACAATACTAAGTACACTTCTCTCATATTAGATTCACTTTCAGGAATCTTTTCTTGTCTCACCATTCTTCTGAGCTCCTACAACACACTGTTGCTCACATGAGACACATTTAATCCGCAAAGACACATAAAGGCATGTGGAAGAAGCTACAATTCTTTCCACAAGGAGCGCATAGGTCAGACTTTGGATCTTGAATTAAATTTTATCATGAATCAACTTGGAGGCAATTATATTATGTGAAATAAGTTAGAGGAAAATACACATATCATGTGATCTCACTTATAAGTGGAAAAACTATTTTGTACAGTTATTATATACAATTTCCAAAAAAAATTCTGATTAAGAAAAAATCAAACTTATAGAAATAATGAATAGAACAGTATTATCAGTATATGTGCATGTGTGTGTGTGTGTGAGATGAAGAGCTGAATGATGATCAAATGGTGTGCTTTCTCAACTGAAGTGTCCATCAACTGATGAATGGATAATGCCACAATGAAAATAAATTCTCATTTGTGCCAACTTAAGGACACTTCTTACAAATACTTGCAGTCTAGAGGTGACATAATAGAAGCTGAGAACAGAATGAGGATGACCAGAAGATTGGGCAAAGGAAGAGGACAGAGAGAGGTCGATACTAGTTTTCAGGTCCAGCTATATGGGCATAAGAAACTCAGGCATTGTTACACAGAGGATGAGTGCAGATAATGATATTGAACTATAAACTTCAGCAACAGGAAAGGATTTTGGAGGATTTTTTTTTTAATTTTTACTATAAAGAAATGATAAACAGGGACCTAGATATGTATGACATCATATAAACAGTGCCCAATACAAAAGTGAATAGAAACATGTTCTCCCTGGAACTGGCTGGGAACATATTGCTTTTTGGGGTTCCTTAAAAGTACATTTTAAAAAAGAAAAAGTACTTTAAATATACAAAGGTTTTTTATAAGGTAAAGTTCTGAAGATATTGTGAAGGATGGTTGCTATAGTTAATATGTATATGCTATTGATATTTTACATAAATTGATTGCACTAAGAAAGTGGTTTCAGTCAGGCATTTTCATACATGCATAAATATGTATGCTTATATTCATCTTTAGTTTCTTATTTCTCTCCCTCTCCCCATTTTCTCTTTCCCACTTCTTCTTAAACTTTTTTGATAGAAGATATTTGGTTTGGTTTTTTGTATGATCATGACAAAGTTACACACTGTAGCCTAGGTTGGCCTGGAACCTACTATGTAGCTCAAGCTAGTTTTGTACTAATGATAATCTCCTTGCTTCAGACTTCTGAGTACTGGAATTGTAAGTATTAGTTAGATACTGGACCTGGTTTTGAGAGAGGATTTTAAATGTTATTCCTGTCATTTCTCTCTTTGTCTCTCCCTTTCAGTAACTGTTTGCAGGGATATGTTTGTTAACTAACTTGATTGTGTAAGTCATTTCATAAGCTATACTGACAGTATCCCATCACTATGATCATTTTTAACTGCATGTTATTAATCACTTAAAGCACAACAAGGCAAGAAGGTAAAAGCAAATGAATATTCAACTTTAAATTGTTGACATTTGTATCATCAACAAATTTGCTATTCATCTGCCCTCCTTGTGACAGTTTAGGGAGGGGCATTATTCTATACCCAATATATGGGCTAACTTCATTTTATAGAGAGAAGGAAATAGAATAAGATCATGTAATAGTCACTGCAAATGCAAGTTCAGAACAGCCAATCACTGTTGACCATGGCTTTCCTAGTCCATGATATAGAGACTTGACATTTTTAAATATAATTCATAATTCTTATTGAATTATACACTTTCTTTCTATCCAATCACTAACAACATATTTTAGGATAACATTTTGTTGTTTTTAAAGAGACTTTTAAACCCATAAAACTTATTATGGGTACAAATAATTTTTCTGCCACATCTTTCAAATATTGAGGACTATAAGTGCATAAAACAATCTCTAGCTACACAATTAATATTTGATAATCATTTCTCTGTTTTTTGTCATTAAAATGGAGGTGATTCACAATTTTTTATTGCAATGATACCTCAGCTTGTGTTTCTAACTCCTTCCCTCCTGAATGGTTGGAAATAAGGGCAGAGACTGCTGTTTCCACCCTGAATGCAGCATAGGAAAGTTTAGTACTAGGTCACTTACCACTGGGGGTAGTTCCTGTATCCTGCTGAGTGTAACCTGGAAGATAGGAAGGAGAGATGTTGGTGAGGCATTTATGAGAATAGCTTAGCAACCTGGGACCACACCTGTGTCAATCTACAGACATATTTCTTTTTAGACAAAGTAATGTACTCCACCAACACAATTTCTTATTAGCTTAATAGCCAACACCTGTTAATTACCCTTTTTGTGGGCAAACATATGTATGAACTAAAGGTGGTGTACTCATCCAGACCAAACTGGTTTTAGATATATGAGTGTACTGTTAGGGAAAACTGTCTGTTTACTATGTTATGCCTATTCATGAGTGGACATGAATGTGATTAAAATAAAATGCATCTTTAGAAAGTACATCCATAGTGAGGCAATATTTATTTGACCTATACATAACAGTCAAAAAAGAAAGCCAGCTGCAACCCTTCCTTAGCAAGCAATTCATCCTCCTCTAGGACTCATGGAAAGGAACCTTGAGAAAGTGACTCAAGTCTCTTGAGCAAATCTAGGTTCATTTTGCTGCTTCCTTGCAGTTTGTCTGGGCTGAATATTTTGCTTTGCTTTTGAATTAAAGCTCTTGCTCCTTAGTTATTTGTATGCATTTTTTATTCTTTGAAGAAATACCAAGGACCTGGAAACACTAAGATCAGGCAGACACCACAAGTAAGCTTAGCAGGTATAGAAAAATATTAAAGTATGCCTGGAAATATTCCACAGTAAATCACAGACTACACTCACCATTGACATAGAGACTATTTTGGTCCAGGATGTAGCTGCCCAGCTGGGTGACTCCTTGAGTCAGTTGGCTCAGTTTTGCATATAGCTCCTGAGTGTCAAGCTCAGGATAACCATGATTATGGTGGTAGGAGCAGATAATATTCACCCCAGTAGCTGTTCCATTCTTCTTAGGCCTGAAAAGAAAGGAATATATAGATATTAGAGAAATTCTAATATGGATGGATGTCCCAAAGAAGGAGGAGCAAGCAAAAGAATCACAATAAAGGATGGTCATCCTGGGAAATGGACAAAAAGTGAAATTACCTGAGAGAAGTCAGTCTGCAATCTGAATAGAGGGATTCATTCTGAACTAAGGGTCCAATCTGGGAAGAAAAAAAGGACAAGGTAATGGAGGAGGGAATAGGCCTTATCAAACTGAGGCTTATCAGAATGAGAATCTCACCAGATACTGCAGGATATTCTCAGTGGAATTGAACAGAGCTGAACTAGTGTTCATGCCTGCTGAGTATGGGAGGTTGGAGATAGTGAAATTGAGTGTGAAAGTCTTCAAATGCCCAATGGCTACAGGAAGAGAGGAAGAGAAATAACTACAGGTTATAGTTTATTTGGGATAAGCCTGAACTCCTGTACTCATTGGGTCATCTTCTTTCCTATTATATGACTACCTATGATGCACCCATCCATGTAAGAACTTGAACAGCTCTCATTTCCATGTCACATCAACTATCTTTTATGAACATTCTTCACGTGCATTCTTTTTGCTTCCCAACCACAGCTGTTTATTATCTATTCTTGTCCATGCTAACACCCTAAGATACTCATTGGATAATATGTCTAAAGCTGTTTTCTATGCACACCAGTAGATGAATCTTTATATAAGAAAAATCTCACTAAGACTGCTCAAACTCTAGGATTACTTGTGACTCCTTTGAATTTTCGATATCAAATTCAAGTTTATTTGACTGTTGTTTTGTTTCACACACAAGTATATGTACACATGTTTATATGTGTATATGTAATATATATGTGTGTATGTGTGTGGGTGTGTGTGCATGTGTGCAAATGTGGGGGTCAGGAATTAGAACCAAATGTTTTTCTTGAGCACCATCAACCTTATATATTGAGGCAGGGTCTCATTGAAACTAGAGCTTATATTAGTGACTGGACTAACTCTTCAGCTTTGATGAGGGCCCTCTTTCTTGTCTTTTCAAGTTCTAGAATTACAGTAGGCTATCATATTGGGATTTTAACTCAAGTCCTCATGTTTGTGTGGCAAGTACTTTAACCCATGAGCATTTCCCTAGTCCCAAGGTAAATCTTCTTGAATTGTCCTTTAAGGCCCTTTTAAATTTGGCTTCTAGTGACCTTTGTCATTAGTTACTTATCCATTTCAGAACTAGTGTGAATGCTGAACTAGACGTGCAAAAGCTCTACTGGGAGCTGAGCTTTCTTGCTTCAGATAAACCAATTTCTCCTTTCTCCTATAACATTATGCTGCTGTGGGCTACTGAGTCCTCACTGATGGAATACTTCCAGTAAAACTTCATGACTTAAAAAAATATTTATTACTTCAGGTTACATCTTCATCACAGTGCCCTCTTTCCATCCCTCCTAGTCCCAACCTCCCATCCTCTACCCCCTATCCCTTCCATCCCACTCCTCTGGAGTGGAGTGTCCCTACATAACAGTCTCCTGCCCATGCCCATGACTTATTTATCTGGGTAACTCCTACTCATATTGAGAGATTCAATTGAGGTGGATCTATCTCCAGAAAATCATTCCCTCTTTATATTATGCTATGTGACTCTTCTTCCACTAAAATTCCTCACCATATTGTAATTAACTCTGGTGGTTTCATGAAGGGAATCATCTGGTTGAATGGCTTGACTTATCTTTACTATTGTAATGATGGCCTTGATACTAGGATATTCACATCCTCGTTTTTTAGCTGTCATGTGGAAGTTAGGTAGTGAAGGTATGGAATGAGAATCTCATCTAGGATAGGAAAAAGAGCTCCAACATACCCATTGTGGGTTTTGCCTGCACAAATGTTGATTGAGAAGGCAGCGTGGTTGTGGTTGACTCAGGAGCTGGGGAAAGATTATCATTAAGATGGATAGAGACATCATATAATTAGAGTACATTCCATCAGTTCTCCAAGCCATGAAAATCATTCTCAGGTGGATCACAAACAACAGTAAAAGAAAGATTGCCTAAATGAAGGGGGACAAGTCTGTGAATGAAATCAACTCAAGATATTTAAAATGGATAGCGGGAGAATGTAACAACATGGGCCAAATGAACTGGAAGTAAAAAAGTGTAGAAGAGATAAATGCATCAGTAAAAGAATGATAGATAAATGAATACTCAAAACAAATACAAGAATGAAAATAGAGTTGTGGAAGGAAGATAAGATGTAACAAGAATAGGTAAATATGTGAACATGGTGATAAAATGGCATGTAGATGGATGGATGAATACATATGGGTGATGGATGAAAGGATGATTCTAGGTTGATATATGAATGGATGGATATAGAAAGTAAGAACAGATTGGAGAAATAAATAGCAAAAAGATAACTGGACAGAGAATGTTGGTACATGGGTAGATGGATTACCAGATTTATAAATAAATGGTTAGACACATGGGTTAGTGAGTGTATATGTGAATAGGTACATATATGAATAGATATCTTAATAGGTGAATTAATGGATGGATGGGTGGACAGATATGCAAATGAAGAAAAGAAAGAAAGAAGTAATTTCAAACAGGCAAATGGACAGAAGAAGGTGGATTTGTGGATAGATGGATACATTGACAGTGTATAGGTGGGAGGTTGGTTATCTAGATGGATGGATGGTTTGGTAGGTATATGCATGTTTTGGTAGATAAAGAAAGCAAAGAATCAATTAATGAAGGATACATAGGCAAATGGGTCAAAATATTGGTGGGTGGATGCAGGAGGTGAAAATTAATTAAAAGATGAACAGTAGAAGGAAAACTGAATGAATGAAAGTAATACATGAAAATGAGCAAGGAAATGGATGGGAAGTTATATAAGTAGATATGTGAGTGGATGAGTAGATTAGTAGAAATGTACTAGCTGGGGATGAATGAATAGAAAAATGAAAACAACCAGAAAGATGAAAGAATGGATCACTGAAAAAGAGAATGTGAAATTTTTGCTAAAACTCCTTTAGTAGTCATCAGACTTTTAAACTTAATAATGAAGCTCTTACTAGGGGACATTTATTTGTTTTAGAAGACATAAACTACAGTATGCATCTGAACTCAACCCTGTAATTCTGTAGGCTACCCTTGTATAAACATCTTTCTCTAACCAAGAGGAATGGAGAGAAATCAGTTGTCTAACATTTGGGCTGAAATTCCAAGAAGAGGCCAAGGACAGCAAATTTTCTTCCACTATGTCTTGGTTCTCTCAAGAGATTTGCTTGTGCTTAAGGCAAGTTTCCTTTAGAAATGAGGAGAAATGTGTGGACCAAGACCTAGATTGGCCAAATTGATACATACCTGTAGGAAGTTCTTCTGTCCCATGTTTATTATAACCTATAACACAAAAGGCACACATAAGGGGAAGAGTAGCAAGGTCCCACACACCATGCTTTGGTACATGTGGGACAGATATAGATGCAAGTCTTTGTATGTATTTAACATCTATTTCTGCTCTAAGATCTGACATAAATATCATGAAGAACTTATTGTCATTTCAACCAGATCCAACAGATCCTTTCCAACTCTAGAGCATCTTCCTAACAAGACTCTCTCATAAGATCTATTGTCATGCCTCACTCCTCATTAACATATACACACCTACACTAATGTCTTCCATTTTTCTCTATGGATTCATCCAGTTGATGTTTATTGAGTACTTTGGGTAAGTAGTTGCTCCATTTCCACTTGAAGACTAGAGTATGAAACAAGTCTGTGCCTCACTATAGTTTACATTGGGGCAAAATACATATGTAAATTGTTTTCTTCTGGTGCTAAGCTTAATGTTCGGCTTAGATGCTTGGTACTATTAAGTAGACAACTTAATGTAGCATATAAATTGTAATTTTTTTATTTTATGAGGGATAAAACCCTATTTATATCCTGTAATTTCCAAATTATAGTGACTGAATGAAAACTCAAAAAATCGAACTTCTAATTACAAATAAACTTATTGGGAATTCCCCTTTCCCTAGCTTCATTTCTTGTTGTTTTTTTTTCCATTTTTAAGTATTTTAATACATACACTAATGACATATTTTATGATGGATTATTTTTTTGACAGTTTCATATATTTATATAAATTTCAGTTTTTAAAATTTATTTTATTTTTTAAAATAAATAAATTTATTTATTTGTTGCTTCAGGTTATATCTCCATCATATTGTCCTCTTTCCCCCCTTCCCAGACCCACCCTCCCACCCTCTACCCCCTAACCCTTCCATCCCACTCCTCTGGAGTGGAGTGTCCCTACATAACAGTCCCTCACCCCAGCTCAGAAGTCATATGAGGGCCAAGAGCCTCCTCATACACTGGGGCCTACAAGGCAGTACCACCAGTGAAAAGTGTCTCATTGCCGGGGAGAGAAAACTAAAAAACAAACAAACAAAAAAGTCTATGTCCATGTTCCCTTTGGTGCATTGATTGTAGTATAGATATACTGTTCTATACAGCTAAAATCCTACTATAAGTGAATAGATGCCATGTGCATCCTTGTGAGTCTAGGTTAGCTCACTCAGGATGAGCTTCTCTAGTTCCATCCATTTGGCTGCAAATTGCATAATTTCATTGTTTCTGATAGCTGAGTAATATTCCATTGTGTAGATGTACCACAGTTTTGTAATCCATTCTTCAGTTGAGGGACACCTGGGTTGTTTCCAGTTTCATTTCTTATTGTTAAAATGAGGATAATAGAGAAAAAACAATAAGATTCCAAACACTTTGGATTTTAGGACACAGAGAAATCTGGAACTAAACTGGAAGCACATTCACTGCTAACTGGTATACCAGATATGTAGACTATTGAGACAAAAAATAATGATATTTTTACCAACTGTTGACCTTGTGTGTTACAATACAAAGTGCCCAGGTAAGATATATTCACTAGTGCAACTGTAGCATGACTGTTATGGGTAACCAAGTAGTTTCATAATGGATTGGGGCTTATTTTAATAGTGGTAATTCATTCCTGGTACTGTAAACCTCCTAAAAATAATCTATGATTAGGAGGGTCATAAGCCCTATTGGGGGACTTACTTTGTTATTCTTAACAAGAGGTTCCCATAAGATCTATGGTACAATCATAACCATAGACAATGATGCTTTCAGCCTTGATCATACAAGCTTTCCTTTATATTAAAAGACAGTGTGGAGAAAAAAATTGAGAATCAACGTGTTGAGAATAACTGACTGTTGAATGCTCAGGCATAAAGAGAACATTTATACTGTCTCCTCGGAAGCTCAGGGAAATTTTGTATATACAAAGAAGTATACGAACATAAAGAATGCCTGAGGACATCATACAGGGACTACAGAGCGTACTCACCATTGACATATAGACTGTCCTTGTCCAGTGAGTAATTGCCCAGCTGGGACATTCCATGGGTTAGATAGTTCAGCTCTAAGTAAAGACCTTGGATATCCATCTCAGGATGTGCAGGGTCCTGGAGGGAGGTGCAGATGGCATCCACACCAGTGGCTGTTCCGTTCTTCTTAGGCCTATAAAAGAAAGAGTGTGGATATTTTAGAAAAGTCATAATGTGTATCAGAACCAGAAGGAAGGAAGAGGAATGAAAATGGTAACAATAATCAATGGTCATTCCTAGCAAGTGGACAGAAAGTGGACTCACCTAAGGGAATCCAATCTGCAACTTGAGTTGAAGGAGCCATTCTGGAACAAGTGCCCAAACTTTGGAGGAGAAAGGAGGAGGGAAAGGAAAACAGGTGTTGGATAAAGAGGTGATATGCAATTTATATCTACTAGGCTGCTGGGATAAGGTTCTCACCAGAAGCTGCAGAACATTCTCAGTTGAGCTGAACATAGCTGAGTCATTGCTCATATTTGATGAATATGGAAGGTTGGATATGGTGAAGTTGATTGTAAGGATCTTCAGCTGGTGCTCTATAGATGTGGGAAAAGGTACAATTGAGAATTTACATGATATCACAGTAAAATCTTATTCTAATCAGCTAGTCTTCTCTTCTAGTGTCCTACCACATCTCAGTGTCCAATTAGATCATAACTTAACTCCACATCACATAGACACCCTTTTCTAAATGCTCCTCATATGAATTCTCTCTTCTTCATTACAGCTTTGATCATATCTTCTTATGACCAGAATATTTTTCCAGAAGACGTATTAGATGCCTTACCTAAAGATTTTCTCTATGGTGAGCACTAGGAGAGTCTTTCTAAAGTTAAAACTCACATTAGGATGGTCTATGATCCATTTCTACCTATGGTTGCACATTTACTTTCAGTGTCAAGTACAAACTTGACTATTTGGCACTTGTTGTGGTTAATATGAGTTTTCCAGTAGTCATACTTGGGAAGAAGAACTAAAGAATTGCTTCCATCAGATTGACCTGTGGGCATATCTATGGGACATTTTCATTTTTGGTATTTGATGTAGGAGATCCAGTCAACTGTGGACAGTACCACCACTAGGCAGGTAGGCTTGGGTTGCATAAGAAAGATAGCTGAAATGAGCCTGGAAGCAAGTCAATAAGCAGTGTTCTCCCATGGTCTTCTTTAGGTCTCTTTCTAGGTTCCTACCTTGAGTTCTTACTTGGCTTTCCTGAAGTATTGACTTTGACATAGAAGTGTATGTTAAAATAAACTCATATGTCTTCAAGTTGCTTTAGACTGTCATGTTTATCACAGCAACAGAATGCCAACTACAGCAGTATTCAAGTCATCTTTTGATGATTTCCAGTCCTATTTAGACATCTATCCTGAGCCTACCATTATGACCCAGAAAGTGCTGAGCAGGACATACAGAAGCTGTACTAAGTGTGAGTGTAATGATTCATGGAAATAAAATACCTCTCATTCTCCCCATTCACTATATTGGTGGTGTTCACTGAACCCTCATATTGAAATCTTCACTTCTAGGAACACATCATGCCTCATTTATTTGTACTTCTCCTATTCATCCTGATAGATTCAGTATAGGAGGATTTTTTTTTTTTAGAATTTTCTATATTATGCTATATGCCTGTTGCCACCCTACAAACATTCAAAGTATTATAGTAGTCTATTTGTCTCACAAGCCTGTTGATTACATACAGGTAAGTACCTGATTGAATTCTTAGTCTGATCTTTGTGCACAGGAAGGTGACCATAAGACTAGGATCTTCACATTCTGGTTTCCTGGGTCTTTTTGAAAGTCAGATAGTATAAGTGTGGAACAGGGGATCTAATCAAAAGTAAGCAATGGGATCTCAAGATACCTGTAGTAAGTTCTGGCTGCAAAGATGTAGATGGAGAAGGTAGGGTAGTGGTAGCTGGCTCTGGAGCTGTGGAAAGGATTGTCATTGCTGAAATCCTCACTTCCAAGAGCATTTCATGCTTCATTTATCTGTGACTGTTCTTATTCATCCTGAGAGACTCAGTTCAGGAGGAATTTTTCTCAGAGAGCCTTTCCCTTTTTACATACAACAAAGACTGTCCATAGTGAGAGAAGCTTTTGGCTAAAATCAGAAACACCATTCATAGATGAATGATGAATAATACTGAGCAATGATTGTGGGAGTGGAGGAGAGAAAAATCTATAAGTGGAAATAATGAAAGATATTGAGATTAGTGATCAGCAGAGAGAATGAGCAAAGAGCACAGATGAATTAGGAAGATGGAAAGTAGAAAAGATAAATGGATGGATGCAAGGAAGGATATATAAAAGAAGGGCCAAGGCAGAATTCAAGAAATATCAAATCAAAGAGAAATTGGAGAGATGGAAGAAAGGAGAGGAGAAATACCAACTATAAGAATGAACTTGATGATGGGTAAATAAGTGGTGTGTGTGTGTATCAATGGGCAGATTATAGCATAGATATATGGACAGGTAGATGAAAATATTGAGTAGATAGGTAGGTGAATGAACATATAGAAGATGCTTAGATTGGCTGCATGCATAGATACATAAACAGAGTGGTATATGAATTCCTAGAATAAGGAAAGATAAAAAGAGAATGGTAGAAAACCAAGCAGACATAGGTCCTCATGAATCTAATAAGCTTCCCTACAGAAAAAAGATAGCATTGTTTTAGCAAAGAAGCAATCTATAGAATGGCAAAAACCTTTATGAACTATATATCTGACAAATGATTGGTCTAGAATACATAAATAATTAAAACATTAAACACCAAGAGAACAACCAATTTAAAACTGTGCCATGGCTCTAAATAGAGAATTCTCACAAAATGAAATACAAATGGCAGAGAAACATTTTTTAAATGTTTAATATCCCTAAGTATCAGGAAAAAAAGAAAAAAATTTAAAGGTCTCATCTTACCCCTATCAAAATGACTAAGATCCAAAAACCAAACCAAACCAAACAGACAAACAAAACTGCTGCCATGGGTTTGGGAGAAGAGGAATAATTATTCACTTCTAGTGGGGGTGTAACCTCTGCAGAAATAATGTGGAGGTCCCAAAAATGCACAAAATACATCTACCATAAGATCCAGTGCAATATACAATATTGTTAAATTGGCAAGAACAATATAATTGTCACAGACTCTGTGAGTTCGCATGTGAATGATTCCTATTGTATCTAGAAGACACTATTTCCTTGGAGTCTCTTCAATCATGTGATCTGTACACTTTCAAACCAGACAAAATTAAAGCACTGAAAAAAGTGGACATAAACTTTTATCCCTAACCAAGAAGCTATTTTCAATTGATACCTTCTAGAAAAGGAAAAACTAATTTTCTCCAAAACAGTGCCACTGGATGTATCAACTACACTCAGAATATACCCAGAACTAATTGGACAGCACAAAATGGACTTCCTCCACCCCCCAACCCTATTTTTGGTTTTATTTTGTTATGAGATTTTTCTTGCACTTCTTTTTTTAATTAATTAATTTATTTTGACAAACAAGCTCAGTTTATTCCTTTTTTATGTTTATTTATTACTTCAGGTTACATCTCCATGTTTGTCTTATTGTTTTTTGTTTGCTTATTTCAGTTTTCAATCATGTCTTTTGGGATTTTGGGGAGAAAGAAAAAATGAGAGGAAAGAGAGAGGAAGAACATGAATTTGAGTGAATACGGAAGTGTGGAAGACCTGATAGGAATTGGGAGAGAAGAAAATATGATAAAAATAAATTGTATAAAAATTGAAACAAAATGATACAGTTAAGAAATGTGCAGGTAAATGGATAGAGCTGTAAACAATCATTCTGAATTAAGTACCCTGGAGCTAGATAGATGAACACCATATATTTTCTATTATTTTTGTATGTCAGCTTTGAATCTTTAGATTTGTGTGTTTCTTTTAATAGGATATGTTGATATTAAGGGTTGAAAGAGAATAATGGAACAGGAAGGGCCAAATAGGGAAGGAGTTAGGATGACAAGGAGGAGGGAGAATAAAGGGAGAAATAATTAACACTAAGAGCATTCCAAAAAGTTAGAACTCTAATACTGCAGAAGCTTTATAAAATAAATGTATACACACATATAAAAAACAATTCTCAACTTCATATGGAATAACTAAAAGCCCAGAATAGCTCAATTAACCCTGTACCAAAAAAAAAAAAAAATCTGGAGGTATCAGCATCCCAGATTTCAAGCTGTACTACAGAATTATAGTAATAAAAACAGCATGGTTCTGCTATATAGACAGACTAGTGGATAAATGGAATCAAATTAAAGACCTAGAAATGAACCCACTCACCTATGGTCACTTAATTTTTGACGAAAAAAAAAAAAAAGCCAAAACTGTATAATGGAAAAAGGACAGCATCTTCAACAAATGGTGCTGGTCTAACTGGATGTTGACATGTAGACAGAATGCTGTCCAAAAAGGACAAAACTAGGAAGCAGGTTAGTCGACAGCCTATCTCTGCCAAGACAGGGTAGGCAAGTCCTTCATAATTCCTGCTCTACAATCAATGTCTGTCAGAGAAATGGGGCCAAACGGCTGAAGATTGATGCTGCAATGTATGGAGAGAAAATGGGAACTGTTCAGACAGTCATTGGTATGTCATTTCTTAGTTTTGGAAGCTGTGGATCCTGCACTTCCTATAAAATCAGATATATTTATCCCTCTCAGGTCTCTGAGGTGGTTGAAGAATGGATAGCTACAGTCTCATAGTTAAATTTTTTAGTTGTTTAGGAATCAAGAGGGTGTTCTGGATCTAAGAAGATGTTTTTAAAATTGTGATGCAAGTAAGTATGAAAGCTGAGTTAGATATAGAACTTTAAACTCATGGAGATGGTTTGATAGTAGAATGTTAAAGTCAGGTGCCAAATGCATATGGACTGGACATTGGGAATGTATGCTAAGCCATATAACTCTCATAATTGTGGCCTATTTATTTCTGTTGTTTTGTATTGTATTTATTGTTATAAGAGAAAGATCCATTTGTTGGACTGAAAGGGGGAGCTGTTGGGGGGAAATGATATATCTTAAACTTAAAAACAATGGAAGAGGATGGGGGGTTGAGGGGGAAGAGGATGGGAGGGTGGGACCAGAGGGGGGAGTAGGGAGGGGATTGTGATTGAGATGTAACTTGAAGGAATAAAAAATACATTTAAAAAAAATAAAAAAACAAAAAAGAATGAAATTAGACCCAGACTTATCACGTTGCACAAAACTGAGGTACAAATGGATCAAAGAACTTAACATAAAGCCTGACACACTAAATATAATAGAAGAAAAAGTGGGGAAAAGCCTCGAACTCATCGGCACAGGAGATGACTTCCTGAACAGAACACCAATAGCTCAGGCTCTAAGATTAACAATCAATAAATGGGATCTCATGAAACTGACACGCTTCTGTAAGGCAAAGGACACTCTCATTTGAGCACAATGACAACTTACAGATTGGGAAATGATCTTTACTAACCCCACTTCTGACATAGGGCTAATATCTATAATTCATAAAGAACTCAAGAAATTAAACACCAAGAAACCATATAATCTATCCAAAAATGGAAACAGAGCTAAACCAAGTATTCACAAAGGAGCAATCTCTAATGGCAGTGAGACTTTTGAAACATCCTTAATCACCAGAGAAATGAAACTCATGATAACTCTGAGATTCCATCTCACACCTGTCAGAATGGCTAAGATCAAAAACTAAAATGACAGCACTTGCTGGCGAGGCTGTGGAGAAAGGGGAACACTCCTCCATTGCTGGTGGGAGTGCAAACTTGTACAACCACTATGGAAATCAGTCTGGTGATATCTTAGAAAACTTAGAATAGCCTGACCTCAAGACCCAGCAAGACCACTTCTGGGTATCCTAACCAAATCACAAGAACATATCCTCATCTATGTTCATAGCAGCCTTATTTGTAATAGCTGGAAACTGGAAACAACCCAGATGTTCCTCAACCAATAAATGGATAAAGAAAATGGCAGTACATTTACACAATGGAATACTCCTCAGCTATCAGAAACAAGGAAATCATGCAATTTGCAGCCAAATGATCAGAACTAGAAAAGTTCATCCTGAGTGAGCTAACCCATACTCAGAAAAATGCACATGGCATCTACTCACTTATAATTGCATTTTAGCTATATAGAGTATAGGATAACTATCCTACAAACAACACACCAGAAGGATCAGGAACATAGACTTTGTTACCTATCAATGGCACAATTTGCCCTAAGGGTGCTACCATGTAAGCTCCCAGTGCAAGAGGAATCTGTTAGCCCTCATATGACCATTGAAATGAGAGGGGCTGATATATAGGGACACTCCAGATTGGAGGAGTGGGATGGGTGAGGAGGGAGGAGAAGGTGGGAGGGTAGAACTAGGAGGGGTGCAAGGAAGGCAATGTGGTGGAGATGTAACTTGAAGTAATAAATAAACAACAACAAAAAAGAATCTCAATTGAGATACTATATAATGGGGAAGAAATGTCCCACTAGACACTGAAGGATGACAAATAAAAGCCCAGCACCACGTATGGATTATTTTGTTTGGAGTTGTTGGTAAATGGAATTCCATAGACTCCCAAATATCAATGGCTATTGCCAATGCTTTTAATTACTCTCTAGTACTTGTTTGTTAGACCTGTATTGGTTAAGACATCACACACTCAATAATAGCGCTTGGAGAAATCAATCTTGTATTCATCTGGAAGCTTTATCCCTTCTGGTAGCTTTCAGAGTGCTGGAAGGTCTTATACATGATAGTGGAGAGGGAAATCACCAATCACCAACTGTTAACGCTGTGAGCTGCAATAATGACTAGCTTGGTAAGACATGTCCAGTGGTCCAAAAGCAACACAAATTTATTGCATAAAACTCTCAAAGAACTAGTACAAATCAGTAAAAAATAAAATTTTGTATCAATATACAAAGATCAATACAGAATTAGCCAAATATAATCTTAATTTTGTATCAATATAAAAAATATAAGAGCATATTCAATAATCTGGCCCTTTTTCCTTATCGTTCCTATATTATGTCCATATCCCATTTTTTCTCAAGTCTTTTCCCCCCTATATAGGAGATAAATAAGGATACAGAAAAGAAAAAGAGGGAAATCCTTGGGTCTAACCTCCAAAACCTATTTAACAAGATCATTTAACAACTTGTAACCTCTGCCCCTAAATAACAAGTATCTGTAACCCATCAAATGACCAAAGTGGGGAAAAATCACCCACCCCACCTTCTGGAGATGGGATGTTGCTCTCTTAAAATTACTTCCTGCTGTTTTGGGAGTCAGTAAGCCTGTTTGGGGCCCAGATAAGAATGGAAAAATGGTTAATCTGGTTAATAGAATCATTCGATATTAAATCCTTTTGTACTCAGCTATTTAAATGTCCTAAAAAGTTTGTAGACAGAAGCTGAACTTCAGGGCTTTACTGAAGTTCTGGCTGGAACAGTCTGTGGGACTGAACAATCTTAGCGATTTTGAGTTGTGGTTGTAGATTTTTGAGGAAACAGCTATTGAGGAAGTCTGTGAGGCTGGATCATCTGGGCTACTTGTCTTCTTTGGTGTCTGATCTATTTTCTTCTGAGGTTTAAGTTGTTTCTGGGCTCCTCTGTATTGATTTATGTATATTGATACAAAATTAATATTATATTCGATTACATTGGTATTGATCTTTGTATATTGATACAAAATTAAGGTTAACACTAAAGTATTGTACCTAGGTAATGCCTAAAAAATGAAAAGTGAAGTTTTGGCCTTTTGTTAGCAACTGTCATAAATTGTTTAGAATAATTAATAAATGCAAACTAATAGTCATTCAAGCTTGTCATTTTGTTAGGTACTAGGGTAGTCTATCACAGTTATTTTCTAAGTTAATCAGAAATCAAGTTGCTAAGAGACAAGCAACATTTGCTTATTCATACAAGGAGATAGACAGGTGGTCTTCAAAAACTTCAAGAGATCTGTAGAATCTGGCATTCAAAGCTGTTTCCTTAAGATTTTTTATTTTGATGTTGAGACATGTTAGCTATTCTACTCCCCTATTCTACTCCAAGTAGATGATGAGCATCGAAGAATCTCTAATTGGAGATGGTTGAATTAGTGGCAAGTCTGTCACTTGGCAAGAAAACACTTGTTTCAACTGTAGATAGCATGCTGTCTTAAAAGGACATACTTGGAAGCAGGTAAGTCTACAGCCTACCTCTGTCAAGGCAGGGTAGGCAAGTCCTTCATAATTCCTGCTCTAAAATCAATGTCTGTCATATAAACAGGCTGAAGATTGATGCTCTAACATATGGAGAGGAATTGGGAACTGTTCAGGCAGCCAGTTGTCTGCCATTTCTTAGTTTTGGAAGCTTCTGGCTCTGCACTTCCTATATAATCAGATATATTTATCTTTCACCAGTCTCTGATGTGGTTGAAGACTAGATAGTTATAGTCTCATAGTTATATATTGAGTTGTTTAGGAATTAAGAGGGTGTTCTGGATCTAAGCAGATGCTTTTAAAATTGGGATGCAAGTTAGAATGGAAGCTAAGTTGGATATAGAACTTTAAACTCATGGAGATGGTTGCATAGTAGAATGTTGAAGTCAGTTGCCAAATACATATGGACTGGCCATTGGGAATGTATGCTAAGCCTTATAATTCTCATAATTGTGGCCTAATTATTTCTGTTATTTTGTATTGTATTTGTTGTTATAAGAGAAATAGAGAAATAGCCATTTGTTGGACTGTAAGGGGGACTTGTTGGGGGAAAAAAGATATACTTTAAACTTAAAAAAAAAGGAATAAGATGGGAAGGTGTGAGGGTGAAGAGGGTGGGATGATGGAACTGGAGTGGGAAGTAGGGAGAGGATTGTGATTGAGATGTAACCTGAAGAAATAAAAATTTTTAAAAAGTTAAAAATTAAAAAATTCAAAAAAATAAAAATAAAAGAGAGCAGGTAATTTTGGTTAAAACACTTAAATAGTCATTACACTTTGCAGCTTGATAATTAAGCCCTTGATGGTGGCACTTTTCTTTAAATAGGAGACACAAATTACACGGTTGCCATCCAAATTAAACCCCATAATTCTGTAGGGTATACTTTTCTAAATAAATGTATCTAACCAAGAAGAAATTGTAAATTTCAGAAACCTAACATGACAGCCACAGTTTCAAGAAGAGATCAATGACTCTGCATCTTGCTTCCTTTGAGACCTTGGCCTCTATGAAGTGATTATCCTGTATTTGGGGCAATTTTCCTTTGGACATGTGGATAAAATTATGGATGAAGACCTAGGTTGGGCTAAACTGATACATACTTGTATGAGATTCTTCTGGATGAGGTTTATTATAACCTACAAAATAACAGAAATGTAAGAGGAAGGGAAATAGAAGGAAGGTTACAGCATGCTTTGATCCAAATGGCACTACACCACCATTGTATATATTATTGAATATTTATTCATGCAATAAAATCTTACTTAAATTATCCTAGAGAAGAATTGCTGGTATTTGAGCTATACCCATCTCTTCCCATATATCTAGCATATTTCCAATATGTTCTTACAAAACATTTTCATACCTCAATTCTACAATGATATGCATTAATATACACCATCATTTCTCTTCTATTCCACCACTACATATCCATCCAGAAGATACTTATTAACCATTTACTGTGGTTAATATTCCATTTTCACTTGAAGTATATACCCTAGTTCTGCACTATGGTACCACTGCAATTCACATTAGGAAAATGCACAGACGAAAATTATTAGTTTTTACATCAGGACTAATGTATGGTTTATAGTAAATGTTGAACATAAAATAAAAAGAGGATGGAAAATACATACAAATTCTTGCAATGGCTAAATGAAGCAGATTGGATATAAAAAGTAGCATGTCAAAATTTAGATGGTCAAAACTCAGTGTAGGAACATGCAAGTCCCTTTTCAGCTCTGTACTTCTTGTTAAATTCAGAGTAATGTAGATACCTTATATCTCCTTGCCCATTTCATGGAGTATTATTTTTAAATTGGTTTCATAATTGACAAAACCTGGAGTTATCAAACTGGCAATTTTCTAAATATATCTGCAGGCAAATTTATGCATCTGGTTAGGGTGGAAAAACCAAGTGTAAACAAATGTGAGTATCACAAACTTTGGGATATATTCCTGGATTCAAAAAGAAGTAGAAAGAACACTCAGGAAGTGTATTCATATCCCTCTGCTTGCTGACATTTGTACACAATATGACCATACATCCCTACCTCCTTTCCAGGCTTTTAGGGTATGCTTCTTGAATTCTTGAAACAAGGTGCTAAGAACATAGGATCATTTGGTCTAGACAGTACTATTATCAATCATACTGTTAGACGTAGAGAAAAAAGAACTATCCCACGGGATGTTCCACAGCAAACCACTGATCATGCTTACTATTGACATGTAGACTGTTTGTATCTAGTGTGTAGTTGCCCAGCTGGGTGATTCCATAGGTCAGATGGCTCAACTCTGAGTAAAGTCCCTGGATGTCAATCCCAGGATGTGTGGGGTCAGGGTAGTAAGTGCAGGTGGCTTCTACAGCAGAAGCTGTTCCATTCTTCTCAGGCCTAGAATGAGAGGAGTATAGACTTTAGAAAAGTTGCAATGTAGATAGGAACCAGAAAGAGAAAGGAGCAAGTAGAGAGGTAACAATAATAGGTTCCTGGGAAATGAACAAAAAAAATGGACTCACCTGAGGGAATCCAGCCTGCAACTTGAGTTGAAAGAACCATTATGGAACAAGGGCTCAAGCTGGGGAGGAAAATAAGGAGAATAAGGGAAATAAAAGTAGGATACAGTGGGTAGATGGGACTTTTTTCTAAACAGAAGCTACTGGAATGAGGATCTCACCAGGTGCTTCAGAGAAGTCTCAATGGAGATGAACACAGCTGAGCCATTGTCCATATTTGCTGAATATGGAAGGTTAGAAATGGTGAAGCTGACTGTGGCATTCTTCAAATAGTGTCCCACAGCTGAAAAAATTGTGAAGAGATACAACTAGCAGTTTAAGAGGGACCAGACTGAAATCCTATACTCATCAGTCATAACTCCTTGTGTATTACCACATGTCAATGTACTCACCCAAGCTACAACCTTAATATCTCATCTCCATACCCCACCAGATCACCCTTCTGAATGTTCCTCACATACGTTGTGTGTACATCCCTCTCATGACCATCCATATCTTCTCTTATCCATGCTATCACCCTACTAGACTCATAAGATATACTGTCTAAAGGACTTTTTCAATGCTGATCTTTAGAGGAGTGTTCTGATAAGAAAGCCTCATTGGTATTGCCCTATCATTCCTATAGCTCATAGATTTTTGTGCAGTTTCAATGTCCAGTTTAAACATTTTGATTTGTTATTCAAAGCCCTTTCAAGTCCAGTTTCTTTTGTCCTTTTAGTTTTGGTTACTCATCAACCTGGGCCTACCATCATGTTTTTAAACTGTAGACTAGGAATGCAAAGGCTATATTGGATGATGAGCTTTATGCTCCGTGGGAGTGAAATTTTTCTCAATTCTCCCAATATACTATGTTTTGTTAGGTCAATGAGTCCTCATTGTTAGAATCATTTCCAGCAACACTTCATGTCTTATTTATCTGGATCACTCCTACTCATAATGAGACATTCTCATTGGGTTGAAATATTTTCAGAAACCTCTTACTCTCTTTATCATGTAAACTGCATTCTCATACCAAATTCCTCAGTGTACTGCAATGGTCTGTTTATCTTGCAATTCTGGTTGTTGTATGAGGCTGGGAAAGTGATTGAATTACTACTATAATCTTTATGTCTGTAATGATGGCTATGGCACTAGGTTCTTCATATCCTTGTGTCTATATTTCATATAGAAATCAGGTATTGGAAGTGTTGGGGAGAGGATCTTATAATGATAGAAACAAGTCCTCTGATACCTGAGGTGGATTCTGTTTGCACAAGTATTGATGTAGAAGTCAGGATGGTAGTGGCTGGTTTGGAGTCTGCAGAAAAAGATATCATGGATAGACAAATTCCCATGTAGTTAGAGAAGCTCATGCAGCATTAGTCCAAGGTAGAACAAACCATTCATAGGTGGGTAATACACAAAAGGGATTAAAATCAAAATGAATGATGTAGTGTTGAAGAAGCCTATGAAATTAACTCAGATACTGAGAGTGGTTGACTGGACAAAAAGGCTGAGAAAGAAGGACAAATTAATTGTAAGACATTAATGAAATTGTTAAATATATAAGTAGGAAGAATACTAGGTAGATGAAAGGTCAACCCAGAATTTAAGAACCATAAATATCTGGAGAAGTTGAAAGAGAAAAGTGGGAACAAATAATATGTAAATAAATGCACGTGATGAATGGAGTGAATGAGTGCCCGAATGGATACATGAGTAATAGGTACGTGAGTATGTGGGTGGATAGATGGGCATTTTGGTGGATGAGAAAGATGGTAAATGGGTTGGTGACTGAATGGTAGATGGATAGAAAAATGAATATGTGATGAATGGATTGATACATACACATATGGCTAAGTAGATGCATGGACAAAAGAAAGAGAAATGAAATGAATGCTAAACAGACCAATTTATGAGAGAACAGATAGTTGGATGTATAGTATGTACTGAATACTGCGGTTGGTTGCTGTATAGTAGGGGGTATATGGGTGGATAGATAGGTATGTGGGGGCAATAGTGGATAGATAACTGGATAAATGTGTGTGTGTGTGTGTGTGTGTGTGTGTGTGTGTGTGTGTGTGTGT
>CAJQZJ010034167.1:546442-596195 GCA_907164525.1 Lophiomys imhausi
TGTGTGTGTGTGTGTGTGTGTGTGTGTGTGTGTGTGTGTGTGTGTGTGAAAATGAGGAAATATCAAAGAAATAAAGCACAAACTAGCAAATGGGGAGAAGTATAGAAGTATGAATGGGTGGATGAATGGTAGATGGGTGAAGGGCTAAAAGGCTGAGTAGAAAAAAAATGATATAACAAATGCAGTAATGAAGTAGAATGGAAAGGAGAATGGCTGGCTGGATGGATGGATAGATGACTGAAAATGTGGTTCTGGAGGAAGAATAACTAATAGATGAATGAGTGGACCATTTAAGCCCAGTCCTTCAGTAGCAATCAGAATTTGCTACTTAACAATGAACCCTGTACTACATGCTCAATAGCACTTGTTTTAGGTGGCATAAACTACACTCTCTGCATTATGTCAGCTTAAAACCCCCATAGGAAATTTCAAATTTCTTCTTCTGATTCAGAGGATTGAGAAAAATTCAGAAATTCAACACTAGGGCTTCAGTTCCGAAAAGAGGCCAACAGCTCTTGTCTTCCTTTTCAGAGACTTTGAACCCTCTTGAGAGACTAGCTTGTGTTTAGGACAAACTTCCTTTAAAAATGAGAAGAAAAATCATGGACCAAGAATTAGGGCAGTCTAAACTGCTACATACTTGTGGTTGGTTCTTCTGTACCAGTTTTATTGTAATCTAGAAAAACAAAAACACATAAGGGAAATGTGATGGACAATCCTTAGCACTATGCATCAGTCCATGTGGAAATAATGTAGATTTGTATCACTTTGTGCACTGAGAATTTCCTGATGTCCTATGATCTGACTTAACTGACATTAGGAAGAATGTCCTGATGTTTCAATTGGATCTAACTCTTCTATACTGCATTACCATTAAGCTGCACCTCCCAACCTTATTTTCATGTATTACTCTCACCATATTTATATGCAACCACTTATACTGTCATTTTTTTACTCTTGATATATTCATCTGATACATGTTTATTGGGAAATTATTATGTGTGGTACTGCATTTCCATTTGAAGCTTATAGAGCTGAACTAAACACTTCAAGCTCCACTACAGTTTAGACCTGGACAAAGTGCATATGTAACTTATTTGTTCCTAGTGTAAACCATAATATTTTCATTATAAAGTATATTTGGAAAATGCTGAGTATGCTGGCTTGTCTTCTATCAACTTGACACACAAACTAGAGTTATCTGAATGGAAGGAATCTCCACTCAGACAAAGCCTCCATAAGATTTGGCTATAAGGCGTTTTCTTGGTGATTGAAGGAGGAGGGCCCAGCCCATTGTGAGTGGTGCCATCCATGCGTTGATAATACTGGGTTTTATAAGAGAAAAGGCTGATAAAGCCATAGACAGTAAGCCAACAAGCCAATAAGTAGCACCCCTCCGTGGCCTCTGCATCAGCTCCTACTTCTAGGATTTTTCAGAGTTCCTTTACTTACATCCTTCAATGATAAACAGTGCTGTAGAAGTGTAAACTGAATAAGCACTTCCCTCCTCAACTTACTTGTTGGTATTGGTGTTTCATTACAGCAATAGAAACCATAACTAAGATATGTACGTGAACAATACAATGATGAATATAAATTATGTAAGTTACTAGCAAGAAAAATCCCACATTAGTCCTTACAACAGCCAAGTTAAATGACCAGATGTAAACTTGGAACATTAGAGCTTATATCCAAATAAACTTAGGTTAGGAAGGGCAGATTCTTCTACCTGCACATGCTTTGGTTTCTCTCTGTGTTAAACTGAGAGTAACTGGGATAAACATCATGGTAAACAGTGGTGAATACTGATTGTGACCTGACAATTCATAGAATCACCAAGAAGACAAAGTTCTGAGCATTCTGTGAGGGGTTTTGGTATTGGTTTAAATAAAGTACATAGCTCTACCTTAATTCTTAGAAGCTCTATGCTAATTCTTAGAAGCTCTACCTTAATTCTTGGAAGCTCTATTTTATGGTCAAGGTTCCTGAACTGTAGAAGAAATAGAAAGAAAGATGAAGACCAGTACTTATATGCATCTTCTTTATGACTTGGGGCACAATGTGACCAGCCATGTCTACTTCCCTGCTATGCTATTTGTAGGTGCGTCTCAAATTCTTGAAAGAAAAGTATAAAAACATTGATGCAACTGGTTTAGAAAGAGAACACTGATTTTGAAAATATTAGAAAAATTAAGAATGACTGAAGATATCCCATATAAAAGCACAGAACATGCTCACCATTCACATAGAGACTATCTTTCTCCAATGTATAGTTGCCCAGCTGAGTGGACCCATGGGTCAGATGGCTCAATGTTGAATACAACTCCTGTGTGTGTAGCCCAGGATTTGTAGAGTCATGTTGGTAAGAGCAAATTATATTCACACTAGTGGAGTTTCGGTTCTTCTCAGGCCTGAAAAGAGTGGAATGTAGAGATTCTAGAGAAATCCTAATGAGGATGAGACTCCCAAGGAAAGAGGAAACAGGAAACGGATCAAAATAGGTATAGTAATTCCTGGAAAATGACAAGGAAGTGGCCTCACCTTAGGGAGGTCAGTCTGCAGCTTGAGTTGAAAGAGATATTCTGGAACAAGGGTCTAAGCTATGGAGGAAGGAGAAAGGGAAAAGAGAAAAGAGTTGGATGCAGTATGTACATGAAGCTTGTCCCACAAGGAGTTTCATGATGAGAGCCTCACAAGGTGCTGTAGAATACTCTCAGTAAAGTTGAACATGGCTGAGCTATAGTTCATGTCTGCTGAATATGGAAGATTAGAGATGGTGAAGTTGATTGTGCAGATCTTCAGATGATACCCCATGGCTGTAGGAAGACAAGAAGAGAGATACTTATAACAGATGCTGCTTGATACTATACTACATTCCTATACTCATCAAGTTATATCTCTGAGTATATTACCCCCTGACATTGAACACATCCAGGTCAGAGATGAACATCTCATCTCCATACTATACCAATTTTCTTTTCTGAATGTTCCTCATATGTGCTATCCCCTTCACCATAACATATTAAGTCTAATCTTCTACTATCCAGACTATTACCATACATGCCCTGTCTAAATGGAGTTTTCTATGATGAACACCAGAAAAGTATTTCTGAAATGAAAAACTCACTAGGACATCTCATATCCAGTGCTCTTACAACCTATGGCCCCCTTTACAGTTTCAGTGTCAAGTTCATGTTTCTTGATTTGACATTCCAAACTACTTTAATGTGGTTTCTTATTATTCTCAGCTTCATTTACTCATCAATTTTGGGTGTAACACTATAACCCTGTGATGAAAGAGTCATCACAGGGACCTGGTCTTAATGCTTCAAGGAAACAAAATTCCTCAAGTCTCTTATCACTCTTCATGGCCATTGAACCTACCCTGTTGGAATCTTCCTTCATGGCATCAAATCATGAAAATTTATTTATTGATTCTAATTGTCCTAGGAGATTCAATTCAGTTGGTGCTTTCTCTAGAAGTCCCTCAACCTATTTATACTGGGTCAGGTCCCTCAATCAATTGTCATGGTCTGTTCATCTCAGAATCCTGGTAGCACTATGAGGCCAGGCATCTGATTGAAATGGTGGTCTAATATTTGAGATTGTAATAATGATCCTTGTACTGGATGTTCATACCCTGGTTTGCCAGGATTCATGTAAGTTAGATGGTAGAATTGTGGGACAGGACTTCACATCAAGTATAGGAAAATGATTCCTCAAATACCTGTGGTGGTGGGTTCTGGCTGCACAGACATCAATGTAAAAGGCAAGATGGTGGTACTTGGGTCAGGAGCTGTGGAAAAGGCTGTCATCAGTGATAAATAGAGCCCCCATACAGTAAAGGAAGATCTTATAGTATTGATTCAAGCCAGACCAATGATTCAAAAGTGGACCATAAACAATAATGACTGTATGAGTGGAGGGATAGTTATACCTCCAAAATAAAATTTATTCAAGGCAATAAAAATTGTGAACAGTTCATCAATTTGAAACCAGAAGAAAATATAAATTGATGATAAATTGCTTCAAAAATATTTCAAGAGGAATAAAACACTAGATATGGGAGCTTTGGAAGGCAGCAAAAATAAGTGAATGAATATAACTGGATGAGTGAAAAGGTGAATGAGTGGGTGGTTGTATGAATAAGTGGGTATGTGGATGGATGAATTGATTAAGAGTGAAGTAGATGAGTAGGTTCATGGGGATGAATGAATGGATATGTGGGTGGGTGGATGTATGGGTGGATGCACAGATGTGTGGATGGATGGTTAGATAGATGCATAGGGAAAAGAAGGAAGTAGGAAATTCAAGTAAGTAAATGACCTGAAAAAATATATATGTATATATTACACTAATAAATGGGTGAATGATTAGATGGTTTCATGCATTTATAGACCAATAGGTAGGTGAGTGGATATATGGGAGTATAGGTTGTTAGATGTATGGACAGGTAGGTGGGTTGACTGGTAAGTGAATGGATGAAAGAAATGAAGAATGAATAAGAAAAGGGAATTATTATTGATGAATGCATGGTTGATCACAGAGAGAATGAAGGAACATAAGAGCAAAAGTAGAAAAGAAAGGAAGAATGAAAATGAAAGTTAAATAACAGGCAGGAATTGGCAGGAAAATTGGTAGATTGGTTGCAAATGAAGTGTTGCCAGGCATGGTGGTGCATGCCTTTAATCCCAGCACATGGGGAGGCAGATCTACCTATTCTACAAAGTGAATCCAGGACAGTCAAGGCTACACAGGGAAATCCTGTCTCAAAAAAATGAGGTATCAGAGGATTAATTATTAAACTGGAAGAATGGTTGCAGGGAAAGGTAGATAATTGGGTCATGGAATGAAACATTGTAATATTTTAGACAAAACAACCTTAGAAGTAATCACAGTACATAACTTGACAATGAAGACCTGCTAAGACTATGATAGCTTGGGTTATAGTAGAATTATTATTTAAAGTGTAGTCTTTACCTCTCATCAAAGAAACTTCTCATTTTAACAGACAGAGACCATTACAGAAAATCACAACCAGTCAAAATGACAAGTGGGGAAGCCCAGTGCCAATGACAATGGATACATCTATAAAACAGCTACTGTACTTAAGGCTCAAGAAACATTGCAGAAGAGTCAGGGGAAAGCTTGTAAGAGGCAGAGTATTAGGGAGTGTGCTGTAAGACTATATATTCCAGTAATGCCAGAAGCTACACCCATAAATTCTCACCCATATGATTGCATAAACAGGAGCTGTACCGGGATAATAACAATAGACATGTCAAAGTAGATGAGAAAAATCCTCATCCCTACACAAGGCCTCAACCTATATAAAGAGCTACAGACTACTAAGGAATGATGAGAGTGAGAGAAAAAGTCTTTTCCAGGGAAGAGCACACCAGTTGTTTATCAAATATCAAACAGTCCCGAAAACATAGATCCAAGTAACATTATACAGACTGAGCCGGATATATATATATATATATATATATATATATATTCATGTACACAACTAACAACAATTAAAAAATAAGTTATGAATTTGAAAGACAGCAGAGAAGGTTTATGGAGGGAGGAAAGGGAAGGGGAAAATGTAATTATAATCTCAAAAGTAAAAGAAAAAATTAAAAACAATTGCTATCTGACCTGAACCTTTTTATAAGTAACAATAACTTATTTTTATTTCATCTTCCAAGCTTAAGCAGTATGGAGAATTCAGAAATCCATGGCTCATCTTTCTGCTACAAAAATCTTGACTCCACACAGGAGACTGGCTTGTGTTTGAGGCAAGTTTCTTTTGTAAATGAGGAGGAAAGCTTGAACCAAAACCAAGTCAGCATGATTTGATACTTACTCGTAGTAAATATGACTGGACCTTGTCTATTATAACCTAGAAAACAAAAGTCAAGCATAAGTCCAAGGTGCAAAGTGATCTCACACACCATCCTGTAGTCTTTGTTGGATATGTATGATATACATTCTGTGAGTTTGTATTAAGTATCTCCTAATGTTCAGGGATCTTAAACATTATCATGAGGAAAAACTTCCTGAGATTTCCTTTAGAATCAACTCTTCCCTACCAGCTCTCTAACATCCTCCCAGAAAGAGCCTCATATGACATGTAAACTTAGATCTCAATCCCCAAATATATATTATCATCTATGCCACTATCTACCCAACTATTTCCCCATATATATAATACACACATATATATGTATATGTGTGAGAAATACATATATATATATATATTATTGATTATTTGCTATTTGTCTTAGTCCACTTAAATTTGAATAAAATTGTACTGAATAAAACGGGCTGTGCTTCACTGTAGATTACATTCGGGTGAGGTCCAAATGAAACTTATTGATCTTTGGTGCCAGAAATAAGGTCTGCCTTTCAGTAGATTTTTGGTAAAAGCTAATTGAAAAACAAAATTAGACATATAAATTGTGAAATTTTGGGGGAGGGAAATCATATATGGTCCCTTCAATGGCCAAAAGAAAAGGATGATATATAAACTTGGGACACAGGCTGGGCGTGGTGGCAACATGCTTTTAATTCCAGCACTCAGTGGGCAGAGGTAGGTGGACCTCTGAGTTCAAGGCTAGCTGGGTCTACAGAGTGAGTTCCAGGAAAGCCAGGGTTACACAGAGAAACCCTGTCTCAAAACAAAACAATACAATACAATACAAACCAAAAACAAGAAACAAAAAGAAAACAAAACTTAGGAAACCAAGGCTCAGATCAGCTACAAACTTCACTTCTTCTAAGTATATTCTGACCCCTTTAATATTCAATGTTTTAATTTCTTCCTTTGTTAAAAGAGGAGTAATGAAGATCTAAGATATGGCTATGCACATCCAATGGGGTGTAATGATTACTCTGAATGGTCAGTTTGACAAATTAGTACTACCAAGGAGACAAACTCTGAGCATAATGGTGAGGGAGTTCATAGATTGGATTAACCAAGGAGGGATGACATACCCTAACTCTGGGCAGCACTGTCCTATGGCCTGAATTTCTTGATGGATAAAATGATAGTGAGCTGAAGACGAACATTTAGGTGTCTCTCCTTCATGACATTGTCCATAATGTGATAGACTAGCTTACTCTGCTGTGGTTTTTGTGTGTGCATATTCAATCATTAGAACAGAAATCAAGACTGTGAAAACAACTGCTCTACACAAAACCCACCAGGAACATGGGAGTATAAAAACAATAAAAGATGCCTGATGACACTAAATAGCACACCTCAGACCATGCTCACCATTCACATAGAGACTATGTTGCTCCAGTTTGTAGTTTCCAAGCTGGGTGACTCCATGGCTCAGATGGCTCAGTTCTGAGTATAGATCCTGTATGTCCATTCCAGGATGTGTAGGGTCATGCTGGAAGGTGCAGGTGGTAACCACACCTGTGAATCTTCCACTGTTTTCAGGCCTTAAAGAGAAAGGTGTAGAGATTCAAGGGAGGTCTTAGTGTAGTGTGGATGGAAACCCTAAAGAAGAATAAAACAGCAGAAGGTCAAAAGAAGGGATAATTATTATTGGCTAATTATATGGGCATGGAATCACCTGAGGGAGGTCAGTTGGCAACTTGAGTTGAAGGAACCATTCTGGAATAAGGGTCCAAGCTGTGGATGAAAAAGGAGACAAAAGAATAAATAATTGAGTGGAGAATGAAGATGAACTCAATTCCAGTGGAGGGGGTTCAGGATGAGGGTCTTACCAGGTGTTGTAGGATATTCTCAGTGGAGTTGAACATGGCTGAGCCACTAATCATATCAGGTGAATATGGAAGATTGGAGATGGTGAAGTTGATTATGAAAGTTTCCAGGTGGTGCCACAGAGCTGTAAGATGACAGAAGAGTGCATATCTACAACTGAGTGTTTACTTGAGACAAGGCTGGAATACTGTTCTGATCAGACTATGTTCTCTACCATATGATCTAGTGTGACTATTCAACACTTACATGGGTACTGAAAGTTTGAGCTTTAGTCTTCATGTTTGTGTACAAACACTTTACCTACTGATTCATATGCTCATTTATTTGCGCAGAAGCTTCTTAACTCACCACTGAAGTTCAGTCTAGTCTGATTTTTACACCTTCAGCCTTCATTAACTATTCTTTCTGTGGTGTGCCTTATTCTTCATGCAAATGAAGGTTCAATCAATTATCTGCATGCACATGCTATTTCTGACTACTGAGTCATTGCTGATGTAATTTCCCTTCCACTTCCACTCATTTCCCATTTATCGGGATCATTCCCATTCATTCTAGGAATACCAGTACAGGGCTATTTTTCTTCATAAAGCCCTCCTTTTTTTATGCCTGCTGTATCCCCCTTTGAAATTTTCTCATTGTATTGTAAACATATGTCTACCTCACAAACATTGTGGCTGCATGACAGCAGGCATCTAACTGAATTGCTAGTCTACTCTATGTGCTTGTAATGATGCACCTGACACTGGGCTTTTCACATCTTAAGCTTCCTAGCTTTCATATGACAACTGTTGGAGTTGTGGGACAAGGGGTCCTTGTCAAGTGAAAGTAAAAGGGTCCCCCAATACCTGTGTTCGACTCTGGCTGCAGAGAAGTCAATGGGGAGGACAGGATGGTGGTGGCTGGCTCTGGAGCTGTGGAAAAGGCATGGCATCAGGGATGGGCAGAGCTCCCTGACAGGGAAGTGCTTACAGCATTGATTCAAGTTGGACCAATAATCCACAGGAGCAAAGGAAAGAGCAATCAAGTGAGTGGAGGATTGAGAAAAACCTGTGAATTAAATTAATAACAGGGTGGTAAAAAGAGAGGGACTGACCAAAGAGTATAGATGAATGTGAATGAAGAAAATAGAAATGTGATTGTAAAAAACAATGTATAAATGATAAGTCATAGCATAATTCAAGAAGAATGAAAACAGAGTCTGAAGAGATGAAGCAAATCAGAAGGAACAGAGTACAAATAAATGAAAGAGCATGATCAGGGCTGGAGAGATGGCTCAGGGGGCCTGAGTTCAATCCCCAGCAACCACATGGTGGCTCATAACAATCTAGAATGAGATCTGGTGCCCTCTCTTGGCCTGCAGGCATACATGCAGACAGAACACTGTATACATAATAAATAAATAAATCTTTTTTAAAAAATGAAAAGAAAGAGCATGATCATAGGCAGATGACTGGGTAGATGCAGAGTGTGAACATGTGATGGGAAGGTAGGTGGATGAATGGACATATAGGAACATGGATAGTTAGGTTGTTCACAGGGTGGGTGGCTGGAGAAGCCTATAGATGCATAGTGAAAGAAAGATGTAGAAACTGAGGGTCAAACAGACATTTGGACAAAGGAAGATATGTGGATATATGGGAGAATGGATTGATAAATGAATGGGTAAGTGGACAGATGTATGCATGGGTTAGTATTTAGGGATAAGTATACAGATGGATATGCAGATATAGGTATAAATGGGCAAATGGATAGAGGAAATGAAGGACAAACAACAAAGGGCAAAAGTAATGAACATATAGGTGGATTAAAAGATTAAAAGAGGATCAACAATAAAATGTTCAGTTGGGTGAATGGATGGATGTATGGGTAGAAATGTGGTAACAGAGAAGAGGATGACTAGAGAAAATGACTGAATGGGTATTTGGAAACATAGCTAAAAAAGTTACTGATTTTCTTTCTCTTCTTTCTTTCTTTCCTTCTTTCTTTCTAATTTTTTTGTTTGTCAAGACAGGGTTTCTCTGTGCATCTCTGGCTATCCTGTACTCACTCTGTACCCTTGAATTCACAGGGATTCACCTGCCTCAGCCTCCCACACCCAGCCAAGTTACTGATTTTCAAAAGGCATTTTTTAAACCCCAAAGCATTTAAGTGGTCATCATATTTTAGAACCTAGGAATGAGGTCCCAGTAGTTTTGGCTTTTGTTAATGAGAGAGATAAAATTACACAGTCAGATCTGACCTCTGCCTTATCACTCTCATTCAAATTTCTTCCTTTAACAGAAAGGGGTGTAAACAATTTAGAAATCAAATACTAGGTGTGAAGGTCCAAAAATGAAGCCAAAGACTCAACATTATTCATTTACTAAGAACTTAGCCACTCTGGGAAGGCTGGTTTGTTTTGAAGCATGCTTTCTTTGGGAATAAGGAGACACATACAGACCAAAAAGCTTAGTGATGGAGATACATACTTGTAGGAGGTATATCTGGACCAGCTTCATTGTAACCTAGGAAATAAGAATCATGCATAAGCAGAAGGAGCAGAATGGTCTGAAACACCTTGTTTTTGTCCATGTGGGACCCTGTTTTGATACATTCCTTGTGTATACTTACTGAGAATCTGCTCATGTGCCCAGATCTGACTTAAATGTCATCATGAATAAGTTTATGTTATTTCAATTAGATCTAACTCTCCCAAACTAGTCAATAGCAGGAGTCCAACAAGATGTTTATGCTTATATACCACTCTACATGTATACAGTTATCCACACCATTGTCTTCCCCTATAATCTACCTCTATTCATCCAGTCATTGTTTACTGGACACTTGCTATGTGTAGTACCCTATTTCCAAATGAAGCACATAGTAATGAACAAATCAACCTGCACTGCATTGCAGTTTACACAGGATCAAGGCACACATGTAAATTGTTTGCTTCTGGTACTAGGGATAAGTCCTTGTTTATAGTACATTTTGGCAAATGTTGACTGGACAACAAAGTGATACATTTAAATAGTGTGATTTATGGAGGTGGAACCTAAACCAAATTTTGTTTTGCCACAATGAGATTGATTTTCTTGAACTGGAAACTAAAATAAACCTTCCTTATCTTAAGCTGATTTTATCAGGTATTTATTTGCTCACAGCAATGAAAAATGTAGCCATTACCTGAGGCAATGGTGATATTTAAGTGTGAGTTTCCAAGCACTATATTCATGTTGAGGAGGAGAGAAGAGGACATGGAGTGCGAGGAAGAGAACAGAAGAGAAGGGAGGAGAAGGGAAGGTAGAAAATGAATGGAAGAGAAAGATGGTGGGAGGAAAGGGAAATTCAAAAGGAGAAGAGGAAGATGGGAGGGAAGTAAGGAAAGGAAAGGAGGGAACTATTTTTGGCCAATTTTTTCCATGACTCTGCCTTGCATTTTAAAATGACACACAGGGCATACCTGTTGGAAAGTATCCTTTCTGAGTTTTATGCAGATGTGTAATATCTGAAGCTTAGGCCAGTAGGTACACTGATGCCTGATTTTCTTCCTTGTATTGATAAAAAAAAAAAAACAAACAAAACAAAACAAAAAAAAAAAACAGTCCAGGAGAGAAGTTTCTCCAGCACCAAGGATGAGAAGAAAACAGGTTTTGAGACAAATGTACCCGCTTGATTTCTTTCAGAAAGACTGTTTTGTGAAATAATTGCCTAGAACATCATGTTGGCAATTATAACTAGACTCATGTTTTACATTGAAATCTCTCAAGTTGGAGAATCAAGTTGTCAAAGAGTAGTGCTTTTGGGTTATAGGTAGAGTTTTTGGATAGGAGCCTGGATTTGAATCCCAAATATCTTCCTAAAGAACTAGTAATTGGAAACCTTTGTAGTATGCAGGAGTGCAGGGAAGCAGGGCTGGAAAATGCTCACCATTGATGAAAAGGCTATCTTTATCCAGGGAGTAAGGACCCAGCTGGGTGATTCCATGTGTCTGCCAGCTTAGGTCATAGAAAACTGACTTGGCAGGTAGTTCCAGCCTGTTGGAGACCTGGCGATATGTACAAAGGACATCTACTTGGGTCTGGGCACCATTCTTCACTGACCTGAGTTGGGAAGGAAAAGGAGCATGTTGAGGATATTCTGACCACCTGTTGCCTCTCCATTACTAGTCACTCTACACACTCTACACAGTTGTAGACCTATCCCATTTTGAGTTAAAACTTCCAGAACCATGAACCAAAACAACAAAAAAAGAAAAATAAAAACAAAACAAAACACAATTCAAACCCTTTCTTTTCATAGCTTCATTGCATCAAATAGTAAGCCATATAACCCTCATAACTGTGGCCTAATTACCTGTGTTGTTTTGTATTGTATTTATTATTATAAAAGAAAGAGCCATTTGTTGGACTGAAAGGGGGAGCTGTTGGGGGGAATAAGATATACCTTAAACTTTAAAAAAAAGGGAAGAGGATGGGAGGTTAGGGTGGGAGGGTGGGACTGGAGGGGGGAGTAGGGAGGGGATTGCGATTGAGATGTAACTTGAAGAAATAAAAAATAAAGTTAAAAAAGGTATTCTGAAGCTAATATAGATGGTAAATTATATGTTATATATGTTTTATTGCAATTAAAAAAGAATCAAGGAAGGGGAAAATGAGGTGGTGGGTAATAATGTTTGTACTGCAATCAAGAGGACCTGAGTTCTTCTGTTTTCTTTTTTCTTTTTACTGATTCTTCTATCATACAAAACATTCTAACCACAGTCTCTCTTCCCTCCACTCCTCCTAGTCCCCCCACTTCCCTTCTCCCCAAGATCTACAGCTCCTCCATTTCTCTTCAGAAAAGAGCCTCCCAAGGATATCAAGTGAACATGGTATAACGAGATAGAATAAGACTAGGCACAAACTAATATCAAGGCTGGACAAGGTAACCCAGTAGGAGGAAAAAGAGTACCTGAGTTCTAATTATTAAGTACCACTATAAAAAATACCCCAGTGTAACCACATGTTCTTATAATTCCAGAACTGGTACTGGAGGTATCCAAGAGCTTACTAGTCCATCAGCTAGCCTATTTTTATTTTTATTTTTTATTTTTTGGTTTTTGTTTTGTTTTGAGACAGGGTCTCACTATATAGTTCAGGCTGTCCTGGAACTCACTATATAGACATGATTGGTCTCAAACTCAGAGAGATCTACCTCTGCTTCCCTTATTCTGGGATTAAAGACTTGCACTACTACAGTCAGCCTTAAGATTTTTTTATTTTACAATAATTTAATATTTTATGATGCTGCCATCAAAACTAGGGTCCTGTACATTCTTGGTAAATGATCTAAGCCAAGCCGTACCCCAAGTCAATAACTGGTGGATTCTAGGAATATCTAAGTCATTCCACCAGTCCATTCCTGGGGGATTATAGGCAAGTACTTACTGCTATGAAATATGAAATTGTCATAAAATCATTAAAAGACAAAATAAAAAGGTATACTTCAATTCTATAATTCAAATAATCACAACTACAAGTCCTTTCAAGTTGGATAATGAGTAGGTAGAAGAGGAGAGGAGAGCTGGAAGTGGAAAATGTGTCTCACCTTAGAGTAGCCACTCTACAGCCTGTGTATAGGGGGCCAAGACTGCTCCTCTGAAATAAAGGACTGAGCTGTAGATAAAGAAGGGAAACAGAGTTGGAAAGAGGCAGGCATCCCCAGTAGGTGGTGGGATGGGAGGGCCTGAGGGGAAGCAGGTAGCTCACCAGGTGTTGCATGAGTGAGTCTGTGATACTGAATTTGGGGGAGCCAACCTGGCCCATATCAGCTGAGTAGCGCAGGTTGTTGATGGTGAAGTTCACTGTGAAAATTTCCTCACTGACATCCCCAGCTGTACAGGGAGAGAGAAAGAAAGCTAAAACTGACACAATGGTAGGTAGATGAGGATGGGTGATTAATGTGCCTCATAGTAGGCAAGTCAGTAAATTTGTAGGTGACTTGTTAGTGGAAGCAACTGTAGACACCAGTTAAAGGTGTCCATGATGTGGGAAATCCTGATAGACCAATTCTACCCTCTCACCTTCCATATAGGTGGGTTCAGTAAAAACACAGGTCTTTGGTTTTATGAAGGGAAGGATTCATTAAGTAGTTCATTAACTGATCAAGCAGGACTGATGACTCCTAATGTTGATCTGTTCTCTCCCCCCTCTTTGTCTCTCTGTCTCTTTCTCTCTATTTCTCCATCACCATCTTATCCTCCTGTTTGCTCCTTCCTTTTCTTCTTCCATTCCTTTTCCCTCTCTTATCTTCACCACTACCTGTTTTTCTATTCCTCTCTGTATGTTCTTTTTTGACTCTTCCTATTCTACTTCTCCTTTCTTCTGTGTCCCTCTCTCTTTCCTTTTTTTCTTTTTTTCCTCTCCTTTCTCCCTGTTACCCTTCCTTCCTCCTCCTAGCCCTCTTCCATCTCTACCTGTCCCTCACTCCACTTCTATTTCTCCTTTTAGCTTTCTCCTTTTTTCCTTTATTCTAGGTTTATTCCCACTATAAAACGTGTGGAGAGAGAGAGGAAGAAGAGAAGTAAAAAGAGAAAAAATAAAAACAAAAAGACAAGAAAGAACAACAAAATGAAATTATCTCAATCAGCCAGAAGTCACCCAGTAACTTATTCAACACAGGGTTTCAAACCAACCAAATAAGAATTATATAATACATAGTTGAAAGCAACCAAGTACTTTCCTAGCTTTGTTTAAAATTTATCTGTAGGGGCTGGAGAGATGGCACACAAGTTAAGAGAACTGATTGTTCTTCCAGAGGTCCTGAGTTCAATTCCCAGCAACCACATGATGAAACCATGTGCCTTCTTCTGGCCTGCAGTTATACCTGCAGACAGAGCACTGTGTACATAATAAATAAATAAAAATCTTTTTTAAAAATTATCTGTAATTGCTTCCCCATTGATTTCCTTTGGAAGACTGAAACCACCTTTGACTTGTTTTTTCCTACTTCACAAATTATTATTATTTGCTCAAATAAATTCTTTAAAAGAAAAATGTTATTGTGCCTCAGTTTATCTCTTAATAACAACAAAGCCATATTTATGAGAGAACTAAAATGGTACCCATATAAGAGTTAATGTTGTAAAAGATTGTGTTTGTATCTAAGTCTTCCTCACCCAAGAAGTCAGGTGAGGAATCTGTAGCTTCTCTCATTGAGGTGTGTGTGGGGGTGTTGGTGATGGTGAAGTTGAGAGTGATTGGTGCCATTGTAGAACTATTGATTGAGTAGTAGATGAAGAGAGAAGCTCCCAAACTGGAACAAAGCAGGGAGCACAGTTCTTTCCAGACCAAGTCAAGGGGGCACTGTGAGACTGACAGGATCTGAAACAAGGGATAATCTAGAATTTCTAAGTCATTAAGACACTCCTTTCTTCGTTCTTCCAACTAACATGCATTGTGTGTATATGTAAGGTTCTGCAATAGACTCTATTTGTTCAAAGATGAGTAGAGCATAGTCTTCCAATTCTTTGGCTGAGGATGTGCAATCTAGTAGGGTATGACTCTAAAATCCAACCAATAAATGAAAAAGACTCTTTGTAAAAAGCACCATTTTGGAGGTCCCTGAAAGTAGAGACAGAACCTAGGCAATAACAACCAGAAATACTCACTGGTGGTAGTTGAGGTTGCAGCTCCAAAACTGTAACCTGCATAGAAAGAAGATATTAGTTACTCATGGATGAATACCAAGGATAAAGGAAAAGGAGAATGGTGGAATGTTTGGTATAGAAGCAGAGGGAAAGTGGCAGGCAAGGAATGTTCATGGAGGAGACTAATTATGCAATGAAAAATGAAAGTGGTTATAGACATTGTTACTGTGAAGGTTTTATACTTCTTCTTAGCCAAAAAAACTGAGAAGTAGTTCTGAGAAGTGGAATGGTACTGATGGAACTGAGATCCCTATGCATGTAAGGCAAGCATTCTACCCTGTCCCCCATGGTGTTTTTGAATCATGACAACAAAGACAGAATCCAGACACAAATGGAAGAGAAAATAGGATAAAGGTCATTCTAGAAAAAGGTATGAATTGGTCAGTACTTTAGCAAAACCTAAGACTCCAAGTGGGAGAGAGATCATGGTATAAACATAGGCTTTCACCATTGATGTAGAGACTGTTCTGATCCAGGGCATAGGGGCCCAGACGGGTGATGCCATGGGTCCTATGGCTCAACTCCCAAAACATACGATCTTGGATTATTCCAGCACTCATGGGGTTAGAGTGGAAGGTACAGATGATGTCCACTCCTGTGGCTGCTCTCTGAATGTCAGGCCTGTCAGAAATATATGAGAAATTGGAAAACTGAAGTCAGTTCTTGAGTATTTGGGGCATTGGAAGCAGATGGTAGAAGAGAGAAGGCTGAAGATCATGAAATGGATAGGTATAAAGTTTTGAGTGAACTCAAGCAAGCAACAGTGCATATGTTGATAAATTCTAGGAGTCAGTTCTCTCACATTGTTGAATCAGGATCTCTCATTTTGCTGTACTACATACTTCAGGCCAGCTGGCTGGCAAGCTTTGGAAATATTCCTGGGTATCTGGTCCCACCTCATTATAGGAGTACTGGGATTGTTGATGAATATCATCACATCTAGCATTTTATGTCAGATTCTGGGATTCAAACTCAGGTCATCAAGCTTCCACAGCAAATTATTTGACTCACTAAGCTACTTTGCCAGCCCTGCATCCTGCATTATTTGTCATCTTTTTTTTTATTGTTTTGAGATAGGGTCATTCATTGATATCTGAGTCTTGACAATTAGGTTAGGTTTAACTCCAGTGATCTGTCTATCTCTTCCAGGAGTCAGTTCTCCTGTATTGCTAAATCAAGGTCTCTCTTATTTGCCAGATTACAAATGGGATTGCAAATGTTTGCCACAACACTCAGCTTTTTAAAATGTGGGTTCTTGGAATTGAGTTCAGTTTTTCATTCTTCTATAAGAAGCATTATACCAAATGACCCATCTTGTCAACTCTTCATAAAATATTTTACTTATATCATATACAGGGTATTCAGTTCTTTTAAGAGAACCTTCATTCTAATTAGAATATCATTTCAATTTTCTACACTAAACAATTCCTATTAGTAAGCTACTCACTGCTCAACCTAAACTCTATCTGGGCAGGAAGAAAGTGATAGTGTAAGGGTGGAAGCTAAAAAGTGATGTTAGAAGTGCATGATCTCTGCTGGATGTTTCAAAACAGTCTACTTGACCTTGGAGGTCTCACCTTAGTGAAGTCAAACTGCATCCAGAGTAGAGGGGGGCAATGCTGGTCTTATTGAACAAAGTGCCAAGCTGATGGATAATAATAATAATAAAAGCAGAGTTAGCAAAAAATAAACATAAATGATGCCTTGTCATGGAGTTGTAAGGTAGAGTTGGCTGGGTTCTCAGAAGGACTCACCGAATAATGTAAGATTTCCTTAGTGGAGTTGAACTTTAAGGAGCCTGAGTGCTCCATCTCCTCTGTATAGTGCAAGTTGGTTATGGTGAAGTTGAGGGTGATAAGTACCATGAAACTACCATTACCTATAGAAATAAGGAAGATAGAAATGTTCATATTTAGAATTGTTAACAATTAAGACTACTTCTAATTCTATCTGACATTGTTGGATTAATAGGATTTGAAGCCAGGAACATTTTGGACCTACTAAAACTTTAGAATTGGAAACTTTCATTCATCAAGGGATGATTAGTTTGTGAAAGGTTGTATGATAAACTCTTTATGTCTGAAGATGAATAGGGCATCATTTTCTAATGCATCATCTTGGCACTTTGTTCAATAAGACCAGCATTGCCCCCCTCTACTCTGGATGTCAGAGAAGTTACCAAACTACTACACTTCAGGAGAAACTAGTAGGAAGGCAAGTAGGATCCAATCAATGAGTAAAAATAAACTCTTTGGAGAAACCATTGTTTCAGATGTGATGAAAAGCATGGCTAAGAGTTGCTAGAAGTTAAACAATAGGGAGAACTGTTGGGGTAGTGTTAAGCATTCTAAATGTTAATTGGTCCTGCTTGCTGTCTGTTACTTACATTGACTCTGGTTAAATAAAATGTCGAGTCCTGAGATTGGGCAAAGACAGAGAAAGGTGGGACTTCCTGGGATTAGAGCAGGAAGCCTGCGCTTTAGGAAGAAGATTAAAGCATTCCAGCCACAAGCAGCAGGAAGAAGAAGCATTCCAGCCAGGAGCAGCAGGAAGGAGGCACACACCATGGGTTAGAAAAAGGAACCTCATTCCACATGGCCAGGAACATCGGCATACTGTGGAGAATGGCAGTCCAAGGGGACGTATGTATATATGGGGTCATATTTGGGTAATAGAATTATGAGCTAGCTTAGATGGGCTAAGTTTGCACAACTCAGGCCTAGGCTTGATAAAATCCATGTGGTCTCTGTGTGCTCATTTGTAATGGCTGCTTAAAGATTAACAACTGCTGAGCCAATTAACAATAATATAAATAGTGGTTAAACAATTTAATTAGTCATATTTTTTTTACAGAGGACACTCTAGGTAGCCTGGGGAAAAGCATGCAGGAAGATAGAGCATGGTGCATTAAAGGTACTCAAAATTACTTCACTATGGCCAGAGGGAAGTGCAGGTGTGAGAATGGGAGGATCCTCTGAGGTTATTACAGAGAGGGAATGGTTAAGCAATACAAAATTTTGGATGTTACTTGTAGAACAAATGGAAAAAAATTAAAAAAAAAAAACAAAAACCAATGTTTTCACTGTAAATGTAGATGAACATTGGGAGAAGAAATGGTTTTCTTACCTTGTTGATACCAATAAGAACCTGTATTGCTTCCTACCTGTGGAATTGTTTGTAGAGGATGGAGCCAGAGAAGAAGCTGGGAAAGGATGTGCTGGTCACAGGTGTTGAGACAAAAACAAAACAAAACAACAAAATGAGGAATGAAATAAATTGTCATACATCTTTAAGAAATGGCAGCAGCCTGGGTGACTATATCCAAGGATATTTTTTGCTTTATGACAAAAATTATTGTTTGGAATGTAATATCACCCTTGGGTTGTGTGCTTTGGGGAAGGGTGGGTGACTCTAACCATTCCCATCACAGTCTACATTTCTAGGAACCTTTTTGAAATTCTGCCTATTTAAAGTGGTTAATAGAAGGACAGGTTGGCTCATTCAGTATCTTTTATGTTTTAGGAGAAAGGAGGCAGCCAGTGACATGTAGGAGTTGGCAATACTCACTGTTAAGGATGGTGCTTGAGACTGAATGTGTGTAACCTATAGAAACATGGGAAAATGTTGAGGAAAGAGAAAGATTGTCAGCAAAAAGGCAACTTTTGGCATGAACCAAGCTGTTTGTCATAGTACATCTTAAATTACTATATTTCTAAGCCTGTCTTCAGAAAGATGCTAGTTCCAAATTTACTTCAGATTGTGATTGCAGCATACTTTGAATTTAGAAAGTGTAAATGATTCTAGCCTTCCAGTTATCTGAACTTGGCTTAAAAATTCATTAATTTGAAGCAAATGTCAATAATAAAAATTAAATGGTGAAAATTAGAAAGGTAACTTCATCATTGGAGAGAAGCTTTACTTCAGTCTAGACTATTCACAGCTATGGTTTATTAAAAGAAAATGAAGAAGCATAGGGGGGACACACCTTTAATCCCAGAACTCAGGAGGCAAAGACAGTCAGTTCTCTGTGAGTTCAAGGCTATCCTGGTCTACAAAGTGAGTCCAAGATAGCCAGGGATACAGAGAAACCCTGTCTTGAAAAATCAAAGAAAGAAAGAAAGAAAAATAAAAATGAGGAGTCTGGGGAGATAGTTAAGTTGGTAAAGCACTTGGCTGGAATTCAGATCTCCAGAACCCATATAAAAACCTAGGTGGGTATGCCAGGTGCCAGCCCATCCCTAATCTTAGCATGCTGGAGGAAGAGATAGGGTATCCCTGTAGTAAACTGTCTAGCCAGACTGACTAAAACAATGAACTTAAGGTTCAGAAAGAGACCTCTGCCCCAATATATAAGGTGCAAGGAACTGAAAAAGACACTTGATATTAGCTTTTGGCCTCCAGGTACATGTACAAACATCACATACACATGTTCCACTCAAAATACCACACATGTAAAAGAAACAGAAGAAAGGCTGAGCTCCAGTCTTTAAGGGATCAAATTCACTTCCTATCTCTAGAAGAAAAGAGGCATTGTTAACTCTTGTATTAGGCCCAAGTGGAAGTTTGCGGTAGATGCAGAGGTTTCACCTCATATCACACCTAGGTAGGAAGAAGAAAGCCACATTCAAACATGACAATTTACATTGAAATCGGAGGAGCTCCTAGTGTTAAAAACTCGGGAAAAATCACTCTATGTGATTGTTAAGAACTCCTTTTTTTTCTGTATTTTCCACAGAGGAAATGCCTATATCTGGGGCAATATCAGGGAATAGATCTCTGCTCACTCAAGGTTGAATATAGGGTCGGTGTGAAGTGTAGACACAATAGGTTCTTAGACCCTTATATTTCGAAGGACTAGGCTGTGTAAGGTAGAAAATTTCAAATTTTCAGACATCTGAAACCTCATCATACCTACTCCTGGAGGTAGTAACTAAGATCTGGTGGGTATAAGCTGCACAAATGGAGGAATAAAAGTAGTGGGCTCAGAAGGAAAGGAGATAGGAAGTACATGTGGCTTATAGAACTGCAATAGAGGTGAGCAGCCTGGGAATAGCCTATGAGATCCGCCTGCTGTGCACGTTTGTGAAGGCATTTCCAGATGAGCTGAACTGAGCAGGGAAGACCCTCCCTGAACATTGGTAGTACCATTCCAAGGCTTTAGGCCCTGAGGTGAATAAGAAGAAAGAGAAGTGAATACCATCATTCCTGTTTCTCTGCCCATGTCTTCTGGGCCATGAAGGACTCTATCTTTTCTCAAACCCTGAGCCAAAATTAACCCTCCTTTCCTTAAGTTGTCCTAGTTAGATGCTCTGTTAAAGCAACAGAAAGAATAATTAATATTCACTGCCTCACCATTAACATAGAGACTGTCATGATCTAGAGTGTAGGGCCCCAGTTGAGTAGCACCATAGGTCAGCTTGCTCAGCTCCAAGTAGAGTTGCTCTCTGGCCAGCCCATGACCTGTATAGTCAAGGTGATAGGTGCAAACTATGTCCACTGCAGTGGCGTTTCCATCCTTCCTGGGACTGGAGAAAGTGAAAGTGATAATCACAGTCTTTAAAATTATTGGAGTGACACAGGGAGTGAGTACTCAGTGATGCTGAAAATCTCCTCTTCCAAGAAAGAAAGCCAGAGGATCCTGACTACATGAACCAGGGGTACAGGCTGGGAATTCACTAGAAAATGTCCCAGCTCTGAAATACTCGTAAATAAAACTAGGGAGATAGCTCAATTGATAAAATACTTACAAGGTGTTGATCTTGATCTCCTGAATCTGTTTTTTTTTTTTTATATTTAAAGCTAGAAAGGGTGGCATGCACTCATAATCTCAGCACCAAGGAAGTGCACATGGGAAGATCCTGGATCTCACTGGCCAGATAGCATTTCTCACCTGGTCTACTTGGTAAGTTAGAGGCATTTAAGAGTCAATATCACAAAAAAAAGAAAAGTTTAAATTTAAAAAAATAATGTGCATTCTCCTGAAGGCAAATCATCCATACACATAAAATAATAAAAAATAAAGTATTTAGGTTGGAAACTTTGCTTTTTAAAATATTTTTGTAGTGCTAGAAATTTACCCATGACATCAAGCATTGTAGGCAAGTACTCTACCACCAAGCTACATTCATACCCCATACAATTGAGACAGGATCACCCTGTATAACTCAGAGAAAAGCAGGTGAGTGGGACAAAAGTCATCAAATTTTGACAAGGAAACCTGCATTCTCATGCCATGTAGACAGGAGATCTAGCTCATTTTATAAAACAGGGGGTGTCTGGCTATAAAAATGAAGCAACTGAAGGTATACATTTATTTTGTTAGTGTTTTAATATTTTGTTTTATTTGTTATTTTAATTTTTAACTAAAATATTAAAGTTTTTTAGGTGTATGTATGTGTGTGCGCATACATGTCTGGGTATCCCCAGAGACCAGAAGAGGGTGTCAGATTCTCTGGAAATATTACAGGTGATTGTGAGCTTCCTGATATTGGTGCTGGCTACAAACTCGGGTCCTTTAGAAGAGGAGTAATGCTTTTAACTAAACCATCTTTAGTATTTTAGAATTAACAAACATATGGTTTGATATTATTATACAGTTATTTAAATAAGTGTGTTTTAGTGGTTCTCCTTCTCCCGTCACTCTCATCACCTTTCACCTCAATCATTCCATGTATTCTCCTTCTTAGTTGCTTTTTCTCCTTTGTTCCTCTGGGATTCTTTTGCCCATGACTCCCAGTCTTTCCTTATCTCCTATTATTATCCTCCCATGATCTCCTTTCTACATTTTTAGGTTTTACTCAGACTTGTTACATGGATTCATTTACATGTTATAGAATAGGGTCCGTACATGAGGAAGAATATGCAGTGTTGGTTTTTTGTATTTGGGTTACCTCGTTTGATATTTTCTAGATATATCCATTTTCCAGAAATTTCCATAATTTTATTTTTTCTTTATATTTGAAAAAAATCTCATATGTATATTCATACATATATATTTGGATATATATATATATCCATTTCATTATCCATCCATCTGTTGTTGAACATCTGGACTGGTTCCATTTTCTTGTTATAGTAAATAAAGCAGCAATAAACATGGATGTGCAAGTGAGATGTACATATATTTTAGATAAACCTTAGAAGAAGAATTGAGAATCTGAGCAAAAGGCTCTTCTTGTGAAAGAGAGAAAAGAGAAGAGAACCTGGAAAGTATGCCCAAAGTTTGGGGTCTTATTCTGGTGGTGGGTTCTGTAGGGATTTGGGAAAGTTTCCAGGGGAAGTGGTGGTACTCCTGAATAACCATATGTGCTGAGGACATTGAGAGAAGCAGGTACAAGTAAGTCACACTGTAAGCCTGAAGTCACAGGGGCAGCCCTGGGATGACATTTTACAGACTCACCTGAGCAAAGTCAATCTACACCCAATGTACAAAGGACCTATAGTTGTGTTGTTGAACAAGGCTCCAAGCTGTAGAAAAGAAAGTAGAAGGTGAGGCAATGGCACTGGGGAATCAAAAGGCAGCATTTTTTTCTTTGATGAAGTGGTCTTCTGTTGGTGATGCAGAGTGTTGGTGAGTATAAGTAGAACCCACATAGAATGAACCAGTGGGGTAGGAAGGGCTAAAGTTAAGTGGTCATGGGTGAGGGTAGTGGGGCTGGAAAGGGTGTGCATATGGAGATAGGTGGATAGCCTGGAGTATACAAGACACAGCTGAAGAATAGTGCAGGTGCCTGAATAGTAATATCTAAGATGGGGAACTGGGATCATACAACAGAGTTTCTATAGAGTGAGGTAGGTAGAGCTGAAGATGGATATGTGGAATTATAGAGAAGATGAACCTGAGATTAGATAGGATGGAGAGTGGAAGGCTGGTCAGAGATGTTTGGTGCATAGGATGTGGAAAGGAATTGGAGAAATAGGTGGGGCAAGAAAGGAGACAGTTCTGGAGAGAAGTGTGTGGTGATGGGGTTTGGTAGGCAGGCTGTGGAACAGTGCTAGAAAAATGTAGATGGGGATAGAGAGGATGCAGCATTGGAATGAAGTGAACTGGACTGCAGTAAAATAAATGGGATTTACCAGGCCTTGCAGGATCTTTTCTATAGTGTTAAATTTCCTGGAGCCTGGAGGTTGCATGTCCTCTTTGTAAAATAGGTTGGTGATGGTGAAGTTGAGAGTGAATATCAGCAATGCTGATTCTATAGCTGTAGGGGAATAAGGAGAAGTTTGTTGAGTCATGCCTGGTAATTAACACAGGGCAGGGAGAGCCTGAGGCCACAGTCCTGACTCTGCAAACATGTCACCAGAGAGTACTGAATGAGTGAATATCCTAGGCTCACTGTAGTGGCACCTGCTAAACCATCCCACAAAATTGTGGGAGACAGTTCAGTGGTCAAGACTGCTTGTTCTTCAATCATGAGGACCTGAGTCCAGTACCCTAGTACACATGGAAAAAACTGGTAATGGTGGCATAAACTTGTAATCCTGGCACTGCAGAAATGAAGACACTTGAGTTCCTTGGAGCATGCAAGATAGATACCCTACCTGAATATGTGAGCTCCAGTTTAATGAGAGACTCTGTCTCAAAAATTCAGTGAAGAATAATAGTGGAACACACATCAAGTTAACAATTGGCTTATACATGCGTGTAAATATATGCAAGTGAACCTATGTGGGCACATTTGTTCATACGTGCAACTCCACCTTCCACCACATACACAAATGAGAAAAATGAGAAGTCAGATCTTAAAAGAGGATGTTTTCAGCCAAGAGTCTCATTTATATTTCTATTAAGTTGTTCACTAATTTCTTCCATCCATTCACCCAATTATAAGTTAGTAACATTTCTCTGCTGCAAAAGAAATATAACTGGATGCACACAACTAAAATGAGCGGTGATTTCAAGGATTTTCTAGCCTGTGTACTTGACTCCTTTTTATTGTAAAAGTGCATACATGGTCAGGGCCTGGTGTTTCTTCCAAACTGTAGTGTGGAGGATTGTTTTAATACTTACGGTTGGGGCTGGTTACTGCAGTCGGGTGTGTGTAACCTACAGTGAGAAACCAAATGAAAGAGAGTCAGGATATTTGGTATCTATATAAAGAAGCAATAAAGGATACCCTTTGAGGGGGGCAATTTGGGCTTTGCCACAACAAAGTCCAGATAATTACAACTTACCATTAACATAGAGACTATTCTGGTCCAGGGTATAGTGACCCAGTTGAGTAATGTTGTGAGTGAGCTGTTCTAGTTCCCAGTATAGTTGCTCTCTGTCCAGACTAGTGTTTGTGGAGTTTTGGTGGTAAGTGCAAACCATGTCTACCCTGGTGGCCTCTCCATCCTTTTCTGGCCTGGGAAGAACAGATAAAGAAAACACCAAAAAATGGACTGACAACTGATGGATGCTGCGGTCCTAAGGATGTGACTGGAAATGATTTGTGGAAATGAGGATGCTGGCAGAAGGGCAAAAAAACAGATATAAACTTTTGCTGGCTACTCTATCTTTCTTAGCTACTGGATGGAGGGATGCAGGAATGAAGACAATGGAGAGTATTGAATGAGGTTCTCTGCCAGGATTATGAGAAAACTGTAGACAACTTTAGAATGTTGTGGGGTGCCTGTGAACAGGACCCATCATGCTGATTTCATTCTAGTGTGAAAAAATGGCTCCACTTTCCCTTTCTGAATCCAAGCTTTACTGGTATCCTGTACTTCATGATCTACTCTTATCATGGCAACCAGTTCTCCTCTTGAAGAGAAATCTTATTAGAATTCTGCTGAGACAATTTCCTGGGTCCCTATAAGCTGATGAATGAAGACCCCATGTGTCCACATGATCCTTATTCTGTCTAAAGCCTTTTCAGTTTGTAATTTTACTCTCTACCTTTTGCTTGCAGTAGAGTATTTCTTCCCTGCATGCACTCTACATTTTTCTATGCTCTTTTCACTTGTTTTTCTTTTTTTTCCTCTGATTTTCTGCCTCAAGGCATGATCTGAAATCTCTAAATTAATATACTGGTCTCTAGGCATGATCTGAAATCTCACATTTCCTCCTTAATTCCTGTGCTTCCCTAATTTCCAAATATTCAATATTCTCTCTAGGTTTCAGTTTCCTATCTGTAAAATGAGCATAGTAATGTTATCACTTTTTTTAAACTCCATCAGACCCAGTGACAATTCTAGTATGGATTGGGATAATCTCACAAGGCTCCATTACTAGCTGAGGCACTATTGGTAGTTGATGGTGCTTAGAGGAGGAACAGTGATTTGTTTCTTTAATGGTGTGGTTACTAGCAGGTTGCTGATGTGCAAGTGGATGGCCCCATATCTATGCACACATGAGCATTACTAATTGGACATACAGGCATGAAGCAAAAAAAAAAATGAGGACATAAAGCTAGGCAAGTTATATCTTGGGGGATATCTGAGGAGAACTGGAAAGGAAAGTGACGGGTGGGTATGATAATAAACACTCTGTATGTGTATGATTTCTCAAAAATAAACTTTTTAAAACACAAAACAATGGGGATTAGAGAGATGGCTCAGTTGTTCAGCTCACTTATTGGTCTTCTAGAGGACACAAGTTCAATTCCCAGAACCCAGGTGGCATCTCACAGCAGCCCATAACTTCAGTACCCTACTCTAACTTTCTTGGACACCAGTTATATATATGGTACACAGACATAAAGGCAAAAAAATCACTCATACACATAAAATAAAAGTAAGTCTTTTAAAAGAGCATAAGAACAGTAACAACAAGATAAGTTGAGTACTGGTAATGTGTGACACAGATGAAATTTGTGAACATTAGTTGCGATAGCTATTTTTGTTGTCAGTTTGGCTGATTCTGGGATCAACTAAGATAAAGTCCCCTGGGCTGGGCTGTGAATAATTTCTTGGAAGGATTATCAAAGGGGGTGAGAATTCTGCCCCACAGCAGGCTACACCTTCTCACAACAGTCTAGATATAAAAAGGTTCATGAGAAGAGAAATGCTGCGTCTTCTTGCCCATCTTTGCAAATCACTAGGGAGTACGTCTACTCTGTTGCTGCCATGATATGCTGTCACTGATATTGGAACCTCATTTTTTTTCAACATTTATTTATTTATTCAAGTTACATCTCAATTACAGCCCCCCCCTCCTCCTCTCCCAGTCTCACCATCTTACCCTTCTTCCCCCCTCCCTCTTACCCTCTGCTTTTTAAATTTAAGGTGTATCTTTTCCCCCCAACATCTCCCTGTTTTAGTCCAATAAAAGGCTCTTTTTCTTATAACAACAAATACAATACATCCAGGACAGGGTGGAAGAAGGGGACAGTAATGGAGATAACTTGAAGTAATGTTAAAAAAAAAATAACAGAGGCAGTGGGGTGGCAAGATGGTGGCAATAAGCTCAAACACATTCTGATAGTCAAGAAGACAGACTGGACCACTGCAGAGATATATTCCTGCTGAACAGTAGTTTGTGAGGCACAAGGTATCTGAGCTTGTCCAGCAAAACCAGGGACAATAAAGAATGCTGTACTGGAAATATAGACACTGGAAGAACAGAGGTGCCAGACATAGAACATGGAGTTCTTCATGCCAGTAGACAGTGCACTACCTGCCACAGTGGAAGAACAGGTAGGTCAGATCTTTTCCAGAAGACAGCTGGCAGTTTTGACCTCCAAACAGAGACCCTTCTCAGTTTCCTGAGTCCACAGCTTCCATGCAGGCATTCTGATACTTAGGAGAAGACCAGCAGAGCCACTATGGTAATCCCTGGGATTTGCAGCATGGAGATGTCTGGCTGACTGGTAACTGGGGGACTTATAGAACTGGCAGGCACTGAGCTTCCCTGAGTCTAAGCATGCTGTGGACAGGATATAGACTACTACACACTGGAAATCCTTGACTCTCCCCTCCAAACCTGGTCCTTGGCTGGGCTATCCACTGTGAACTCAGGGTACAGCATCTACATCTCAGCCCAGAGCAGTGAAGCAGTTCTGGACCATTCTGGGTAGCAGGAGAAACCAGGCTGCACCAGTTCACAGATCTTCAATCTGAGAGGCACAGGCTGGCTCTGAGACTTACCTGAGGGTGGCTTGGGAGGACCAAAGCCACAATCCTCACACCCTAGCCACAGGGAAACTGTTGGAAGCCCCACTGACCCAGCCAGGCTCCTCTGGAACACAATTCTTTAGGCCAGGAAAAAGCAGCTGAGATTTACTGAGTCTAAGAGCTTTAGATACCTTGTGAACACTATATTGGATCCCACTGCCCATGCTCACTCTGGCAGGGCACCCTGTCTACAGCCTCAGTCCAGGACGTTGAAATCTCTACCCAGAATAGTGAAGTGGTTCTGGACTATTGAATGCTTCCTGAGTGGGGAGGCTGAGCTGGGCCACGGAGCTTCTGACAGAGAGGTACAGGTTGCTTCTGGACCCCTTTCCCCCTGAGATTAGCATGGAAGGACCATACCCAATGTCCTGACACCCTAGCTACAGGGAATCTGCTAGAAGCTACACCAACCCAGACAGGTTACTTTGGAACACAGTGCCTCTGGAAGGGAAAAGGCAGCTGTGATCCCCCCTGAGTCCAAGTGTTGTAGACACCTTGTGAATTACATATTGGAACTACCTGCTCACACCCACTTTGGCAGGGTTTCAATAAACTGCCTCAGCCCACAGCATCTAGTTCTCAGTCCAGAGCAGAAAAGCAGTTCTGGACTATAACATGCTGCCAGAGCAAGTGGGCTGCACTGGACCACAGAGCTTCTGACACAGAGGCACAGGTTGATCTTGAGACCCCTCTGAAGGGTAGCTTTGGAGGACCACAACCACAATCCTGACACCATAGCTTCCAGAAGCCATGCCAGGTCAGGCAGGCTGGATTGGACCACAGTGATTCGGGCCAGGAAAAGGCAGCTGAGCTTCCCCAATCAAAGCACTGTGTGAATTCCACATCAGAAGTACCTGCTGACACCTGCTTGCCCCTCAGCTGAAGGCCCAGGCTACAACACAGAAAGCTCCAACCCTGGAGCAGTGAAACAACCCAGATCATTATTCACTGCCTGGGTGATGTGGGCTGTAACAGATCACAGTGCTTCTGGCTATAAGGCACTTGTTGAACCTGAGAACCCCCTGAGAGAAGTTTGGGAGGACCATAATCACAGTCATGACACATAGCCTGCAGAGGTACTGCAGCTCTAGCCTACAGTCTGTGGTCTGCCAACCCCCACCAACATCACTAAGAAGAGTAGCTGGATCTCAGGAACCTGCAGGCAGGAATAAAACATCCCATTCCAACCTCTGACCTGATTTCCCAACTGGAACATAACAGGAAGTGGTGAGCTCTGGGAGGCACAATGAGAACCAGCTCCCAACACAAGGCCCCATCCAGCCTATGGAGAGCTACAGACCACCAATATTATACGGCCTGTACACCAAAGCTCTCTCCTTTGCACCAAGTCCGGTAGGCACTAGGCACGAACAGCTAAGAACAACCAGATGGCTAAAGGCCAGCAAAACAACAGAACTGACAAAAGTCAGGGAAATATGACTCCAACAAAATTCAGCTATGCTAGTACAGCAAGCCCTGATCATCCCACCACAGCTGAAACACATGAAAATAATGACAAAATTATACTTAGGAAAATAAATCGCTAAAAGAATTAAAGAATCCACAATTTTACAAATGAAAACAATGGAGAATTCCATTAGAGACCTCCAAACTAATTCAGGCAAACATGAATGGGAAAGAGACAGGGCTATGAAAGATTTGAAAGATTTGGAGAGAAAGACAAGCAAATTGGAGCAGGAAGCATCTAAAATGTATAAAACAGTTCAAGACTTGAAATAGGAAATGGAAGCAATAAAGAAAACACAAGCGGAGACAATCCTAGAGGTGAAAAAAACAAGGAAAGAGAATAGGAACTACAGACATGAGTCTCACAAACAGGATACAAGAGATGGAAGACAGAATCTCAGGCATGAAAGGTTCAATTGAAAAAATCAGTACAACAACCAAAAAGAATGAGAAATCTAAAAATGTTCTCACCCATAACATCCAAGAAATCAAGGACTCAATGAAAAGACAGAACCTAAGAATTATAGGCATAGAGGAAAGAGAAGACTCCTGACTCAAAGGTCCAGGAAACATCTTCAACAAAATCATAGAAGAAAACTTACAAAACCTAAAGAGATGCCAGTAAAATTCCAAGAGACATACAGAACCAAACAGATTAGACAAGAAAAGAAATTCCTCTCGCCACATAATTGTTGAAACTCCAAATGTACAGAACAAAGAAAGAATACGAAAAGTGGTAAGAAGAAAAGGTCAAGTAATGTATAGTGGCAAACCCAGCAAAATTACACCTGACTTCTCCTCAGAAACTTTAAAAGCCAGAAGGGTCTGGGCAAATGACCTACAAGCCCTAAAAGACCATAGGTACTTGCCTAGGCTACTATACCCAGCAAAAATTTCTATCAACATAGACAGAGAAACCAAGATATTTCATGACAAAACCCAATTTAAGCAGTATCTGTCCACAAATCCAGATCTACAGAAGATCCTAGAAGAAAAATTCCAACCCAGAGTAGATAATTACAGCCAAGAAAAAAAGGAAGCAAAACATTCTGCAGCAGCTAAACCAAAAGAAACACACAACCCCCACCTACATCAAAAGAACAGTAAATACCAACTTATGGTCATTAATATTGCTCAACATCAATGGACTCAACTCCCCAATAAAAAGACACAGGCTTTCAGAATGGGTCCATAAACAAGACTCATCATTTTGCAGCAAAGAAGAAACGCATCTAACAAAGATAAATGCTTCCTCAGAGTAAAGGGCTGGGAAAAGGTTTTCCAACCAAACGGTTCCAGGAATCAAGCTGGAGTAGCCATCCTAATATCAAATAAATTATACTTTCAACTTAAATTAATGAAAATGATAGGGAAGGACACTACATACTTGCTAAAGAAAAAATTCATCAGGATGACATTTCAAATACTGAATATCTATGCCTCAAATACAAGGGCACCCACATTTGTAAAAGAAACTCTTCTAAGACTTAAATCACACATCGATCCCCACACATTAATAGTGGAAGACTTCAACACCCCACTCACACCAATGGACAGGTCATTGAAATAGAAACCAAACAGGGAAATAATGAGACTAACAGAGGTCATGAACCAAATCAACCTAACAGATATCTACAGAACGTTTCACACAATACAAAAGAAAGCACTTTCTTTTCAGCACCTCATGGAACCTTCTCCAAAACTGACCATATAGTCAGACACAAAGCAAGCCTCAACAGATACAAGAAAATTGAAATAATACCTTGATCAACATGGATTAAAGCTGAACTCAATAACAACAGAAACAACAAAAATCCTACACATTCATAAGACCTGAACAACTCTGTACTCAATGACTACTGGATCAGGGAAACTGAACAACTCTCTACTCAATGACCACTGGATCAGACAACAGATAAAGAAGGAAATCAAAGCCTTCTTAAAAATCCAACAAAAACAAAGGCACAACATACCCAAATTTATGAGACACAATGAAAGCAGTGCTACAAGCAAAGTTCATAGCACTAAGTGCCTTCAAAAGTAAATTGTGAAAGTTCATATTAGCAGCTTAACAACAGAACTGGAAGAGCTAGAAAAACAAAGAAGGAAACACTCTCAAGAGGAGCAGAAGATAGAAAATCATCAAAGTAGGGCTGAAATTAACAACTTAGAAATAAAATGAACAATACAAAGAATCAACAAAACCAAGAGTTGGTTCTTTGAGAAAAATCAACAAAATAAACTCTTAGCCAAATTAACTAAAAGGCAGAGGGAAAATACCCAAATCAACCATATCAGAAATGAAAAGGGTGAAATAACAACAGACATCAAAGAAATCCAGAGAATATTTAGGTCTTACTTCAAAAATCTGTACTGTACAAAATTTGAAAATTTTGTAAGCTAAATGGACAATTTTCTTGATAGAGTCTACCTACCAAAGTTAAATCAAGAGTAAGTTAACAAATTAAACAGTCCTATAACCCCCAAGGTACTAGAAACAGTCATTAAATGTCTCCCCCCCCCCCCCAAAAAAAAAAAAAAAAAAAAAAAAAAAACGGCCAGGGCCAGATGGTTTCAGCACAGAATTCTACCAAACCTTCAAAGAAGAGCTAATAACAAAACTCACTCTTCCACAAAATAGAAACAGAAGGAACACTGCCAAATTCAATCTATGAGGCTACATTCACCCTGGTACCTAAACCACACAAAGACCCAACAAAGAAAGAGAACTTCAGACCAATTTCCCTCATGAGCATAGATGCAAAAATACTTAATAAATTACTTGCAAACTGAATCCAAGAACACATCAAAAGTATCATACATCATGATCAAGTAAGCTTCATCCCAGGGATGAAGGGATCACTCAACATACAAAAATCCATAAATGTAATCCACCATATAAACAAGCTGAAAGAAAAAAAACTACATGATCATCTCGCTAGATGCTGAAAAAACATTTGACAAAATACAACACTCCTTCATGCTAAACTTCATGAACAGAACACCAATAGCTCAGACTCTAAGAACAATAAACAATAAATGGGACCTCATGAAACTGAAAAGCTTTTGTAAGGCAAAGGACACTCTCATTCAAACAAAATGGCAACCTATGGACTGGAAAATGATCTTTACCAATCCCACATCTGACAAAGGGGAAATATACATAATTTATAAAGAACTCAAGAAATAAAACACCAAGAAGCCAAATAATCCAATAAAAAATGGAGAACAGATCTAAACCAAAAATTCACAAAGGAGGAATCTCTAATGGCCCAGAGACACTTGAAGAAATTCTCAACATCTCTAATTATCAGAGAAATGCAACTCTAGATGACTCTGAGTTTCCATCTCACACCTGTCAGAATGGCTAAGATCAAAAATTCAAATGACAGCACATGCTGGTGAGGCTGTGGAGAAATGGAAACACTCCTCCATTGCTGGTGGGAGTGCAAACTTGTACAACCATTATAAATCAGTCTGGTGATATCTTGGAAAACTTGGAATAGCTCTACCTCAAGACCCAGTCATACCACTTCTGGGTATACATCCAAATGATTACTCACCAAACCACCAGGACATCTCCTCATTTACGTTCTAGCAGTTTTATTTGTAATAGCTAGAAATAGGAAACAACCCAGGTGTCCCCCGACCAAAGTACGAATGAAAAAAAACTGTGGTATATTTACACAGCTACTACTACTGAGGAATACTACTCAGGTATCAGAAACAAGGAAATCATGCCACTTACAGCCAAATGAATGGGACTAGAAAAGCTCATCCTGAGTGAGATTATCCAGACTCAGAAAGATGCACATGACATCTATTCATTTATAATTGGATTTTAGCCATGTAGCACAGGATAACTATTCTACAATCAACACAACCAAAGGAACGGGATCATAGACCTTGTTACCTGTTAGTGGGATATTTTGCCCTAAAGGATTTGCCATATAGACCCCAGTGCAAGAGGAAGCTCTTAGCTCTTATATGACTGTTGAACTGAGCGGGTTTGATATGTAGGGGCAACTCACTCTGGAGGAGTAGGATAGGTGGCCAAGAGGGGAGAGGGTGGGAGGGTGGGAATGGGAGGGGTGGAGAGTGGGGAATGTGATGGAGATGTAACTTGAAGTAATAAATAAACATTAAAAAAGAACAGTTAGGCAAAAATTATGGAAAATGACATACATTCCCAATATCCAGTCCATACATATTTGGCAACTAATAATAATATTCTATTATTTATCTATCTTGATGAGTTTAAAGTTCTGTACCTAACTCAGTTTCCATTGTAACTTGCATTACCAACTTAAAAACATTTTAGACATAGAACTTCCTTTTAATTCCTAAACAACTTAAAACTTAACTGTGAGACTATAATTATCTAGTCTTCAACCACACCAGAGACCTGAGAAGGATCAATATATCTGAATAAACAGGAAGTGCAGAGCAAGCAGCTTCCAAAACTAAGAAATGACAGTTGGAACCTCTTTTTTTTTTTTTTTTTTTTTTTGTGGTAACAACACAGATTAAAGATGGTAGACTCTTCTGGAATCATCCAATCCTTCAGTACAACACTGGGACTGCTGATGTAGCCAGTCTCATAGCTACTGTATTCTTATTCTCTCCTATGTGAAGACGGTCATTGTTGGACTCATCAGCCTGTTTCATGTGAACTTATCTAGTAAAGACCCTTTAAATAAAGTCATTTGGTAAGCTCTGTTCCTCCAGAGAACCTGGCTAATCATAAGTAAATTACATGAAATAGTTGCCGATACTATCATATAATGTGTGAGTGTATGATGCAATAATCGGTATGGATACTATATTTATTATGCTGATACAGTCAATGAAATTATTTAAATCTTCATTGAGATTTCAGAAATCAAAAAGAGAACACGGTTTACAGTAGGTGCTCAAGATTGTTGGAAAGAAAATTTATTGAACTCCAGACTAGGAGTGGGGAGGGATGATTTCTTCCCTGGTTACACAAGTATTGTTGGAGAAGATGTAAGAGGAATTTAATTTGTGTGTGTGTGTGTGTGTGTGTGTGTAAGTCAGCCTCTCATGAAGCTAAGACTGGTAGAAAACTCATTACATATGTAAAGATGTCCTTGAACTTCTGATCCACCAGCAGCCAGCCTCTCATGAAGCTAAGACTGGTAGAAAACTCATTACATATGTAAAGATGTCCTTGAACTTCTGATCCACCAGCAGCCACCTTCCGAGTCCTAGGATTACAGACATGTTGTAACATGCCACATTACAGATCTATTCTAGGCTTAATGTATACTGCCCAAGCTTTCTACCAACTGAACCACACCTCCTGAGACACTATGAAGAGACCAAGTCTACAAATAATAGGAATAGAGGAAGGAGAAGAAACTCAAGTCAAAGGCACAGAAAGTATTTCAACAAAACCACAGAAGAAACGTTCCCTAACCTAAAGAATGTGGTGTCTATACAAGTACAAGAAGTACACAGAACACCACATAAACAGTAGCAAAAAAGAAATGCACCTCATGACATAATAAAACATGAAACCTACAGAACAAAGATTATTAAATATCTGCAAGTAAAAAAGACCAAATAACATAAATAAAGGCTTACCCAGTAAAATAACATATAACTTCTTAATAGAGACTCTAAAAGCCAAAAGGATCAGCATCTGTTCTCCAAATTCTTAGAGATTTCAGATGCTGGTCCAAACTACTAAACCCAATGACAATAGCATTCTATAAGAAAACCACATTTAAGCAGTATCTACCTACATAACCAGCTCTAAATAATGTACCAGATGGAAAAATTCAATCTAAAGAACTCAATCACCTCCCCCAAAAAAGAACGAGGAATAAATAATCTCAGACCAGTACATATAAATAGACAGAAAAATCTTAAAGCATAACAACAAAATAACAGGACTGAATAAATATTTCTCATTGGTAACTCTCAATATTAATGGTCTTAATTCCTCAATAAAAGTCATTGTCTAACAGAATCAGAAGAGATAAGGAATGACAATGTATACTCACCAAGAAAACTTTGTGGTAAACTCCACCAAGAGGACACTTTAATTCTAATCATTTATGAAGCAAATAAAAGGGCAGCAATTAAATACAGAAATACTACTCTGCTCCTAGAGGCATTGCTGATGTGGATGCTGTGTCATGTGTGCATCAGTAGGTGGCATAGAGAAGAAAGGCTATGTCTGCATTCAGTGTTCTGACCTATGAACATGTAAATGTATCCTAATTACTGGGGATGGGTAGAAGAGGGGAAGTCAGATATCAAAACCATTTCTGTGCCATGAGGCCCTGTGTCGATCACCAGTCCAGTACCAGGCAAACACCAGACAGGCTCCCAGAACAGGAAGCAAGCCAGAGACTAGGGGAGCCCTGACTGGCCCTGGATGAGGGGGTTATGCATGAACCAACCCCAAGGATGTGACTATGGGAGAGCCAGCCCTGCCTTCCATCTGCTTAGTGGTGGTGTTGGCAAGGAAGAGACCCCTTCTCTTCCCTGTTGCCCTAACCACTAGTGGCTGACAGGAGATCTGGCCCTGATAGGGTCATAGGAATAGAAGAGCTGTCCCTGCCCCTCACATGCTGCAGCATTCAGGAGAGCAGGCCCGTGTATCCCACAACAGCTGGCCCTGGATGAGGAGACTGTGGATGAGCTAGTTCTGAGGGAATGAGTGTGGTGGAGCCAGTCCTGTCTTTTGTCTGCTTTGTGGTGGTATTGTCAAGGAAAAGATCCCCTCCTCTCCCTTCTGCCCTCACCCCCAGTGGTGAACAGGAGATCTGGCCCAGATGGGGTTACAAGAACAGGAAAGTTGTGCCTGTCTCTTACATGCTGCAGCACTCTGGAGAGAAGGCCCTGCACCTTGCCTGGGCAGCATACTAGAGCTGGCCCTGGATGTGGGGGTGTGGGTGAGCCAGTCATGAGGGAGTGAGTGTGGGAAAGTCAGTCTTGCCTTCTGTCTGCTTTGTGTTGTTGACAAGGAAGAAATCCCCTTTACTCTCTTGCCCTCACAACAGATAGCAGCTGGGAGAGTTGGCCCTGATGGGGTCATGAAAACACCGCAGCACTAGAGAGAGCAGGACCTACAAGTGGGGGTTGTAGGCCCAGAATCAGCACTTTGAGTTGACCCCCAACAACATATACCACATGGCTGAACTTTTGGAATGCATGAAGAAGCCAGTTCCACAGACCCAAAACAACAGGATCTCCATGACTCAGGACAATAACAACATATCTGATAGGAGTCACCGTGAGGTTCCAGTATTGACAAAGGAGCAGAAGCCAGAGGCTTTACACCAGATTAGAGTCATTATAATAAACATTTGCAAGCAAAAATGTGTGGACAAAAGGGAATGTTATGGAACACACTGAGACTCACTACAGCTTCTACAATGATATTTTTTATGTGGGAGAAGGTTGCAATAAGGGAGGGTGGATCTGAGGGGAGGTGGAAGATGAGAGGGAACAGTGTATAATGTGAAATTCACAAAATTTACAAAAAAAATTTAAAAAGAAATAAAAGAAAGAAGAAATACCACTACAGCTAAAACCATACATTGGCCCTCACAAAATGATAGTGGGTGACTTTAATATCCCTCTATTGCTTATAGATAGGTCATTTAAGAAAAAATTAAACTGATAAATGCTGGAGTCAAATAATATGATAGATAAAATGGAACCAGCAGATATTTTCAGAACATTTTACCCAAACAGAAAATAACATACCTTCTTCTCCCCAGCTTTCTACAAAATTGACCATATACTGGCACATAAAGCAAATCTCAACAGATATAAGAAAACTAATCTCCATCCTGTCTAACTAACCTGGTTTAGTGCTGGATATCAACAACAATAGAAACAACAGGAAGTAAATAAACTTTTGAAAACTGAAAAATTCACTCTTGAATGAAAAATAAGTAAAACAGAAATTAAGAAGACAATTTAAAAATCTTCACAATTCAATTAAAATGAAAAAATGCATACCTACACCTATGGAACACAGTGAAGTTGGTTATGAAAGGTAGTTCATAGCACTTAGTGCCTACATAAATTTTAGGCAAGATCTCATATTAGTCACTTGGTGACACACCTGCTATCTGTGGAAACTCAAGAACACAAAGAAGAAATAACATCCAAAAGGAGTAAATGCAAATAAATAGTAAAATGGATACCTGCAACAAATAAAGTAGAAACAAATATAAACAAACAAACAAAGAATACACAGAACCAAAGAAACAGTGTTGAGTTTTTGAAAAAATAAATGAGATAGACAAACCTTTAGCCAAATTAACTAAAAGTTAGAAAGAGAAGATCCAAATTAATAAAATTAGAGACAAAATGGGTGATGTTAGGTCTGTCTGTGTTCCACGTTCTCCCAGCATGCCTCAGTTTCTACCTGTTATAGGGCATGCCCCACCCCTACAAGCCTTTGCCAATGTAACCCTGACATTTTGGGGGCTCTCTCTCTCTATTTCTCTCTCTTTCCCCCTCGTTCTCTCCTTCTCTTCTCTCTCTGCCTCCTTTCTGCCCACTCTGTCTCTGTCCCTCTCTTTCCTTCTCTCTCTCTGAATGAGCATGCTGTTTCTCTTCCGCTCTCATATCCAATAAACCTGCCTTTATATAACTTAATTTGTCCTGGATTTGGATCATTTCGCACAGCGTAATAATTTTTTAAAACATCTGGTGCCATGACTCAGTGGAGGTCGTGTGCTGACAAATGTCTGGACACAGGGTCGCTCTTAACCATTGTTGCTCAATAAAGTTTGGACATGCCTCTCCTTACTGCTGCCAACTTTGGACACAGTGAGTGATCAGTTCGTAGCTGCTGCTTATTCCAGGACCCAGGACACCCTTTGGACTGACTTTTTCAACATGTGGCCATGAAAAAGCTAGTCCATCCAGAACAGAGGCCAGGTCTCTGATCTCAGGTCATGAGGCTGGGATGCCTTCTTCATGACCGGTGATCCCTACAAATGCTGGAGATGGTTGTTCTCTGATCTAAAGTTGACTGCAGTTTCTGCTGCTAAATTATATTTTAAAATCATGTTTTATGGATAATGTGTTCTATTACTCTTCTCCCCTTCCTTCACCTCAGCTTGTTAGGCTGCTCCAGTCTGGTTCTTTTAAATGCCCTGCCCATACTGCTGCAGCTCCCACCAATACATGGTCGCAGTTTTGACTATGGTATGGAGCTGACATAGTCCTACCTTCGCCACCATCTTTACTAAGGGCAGTCACATGACTGGCAGCCATCTTTATTGTGGTAAAGACATGCCCCTTTGCCGCCATGTTTGTTTAGGGCTGCTTCTTTCATAAGTTGCTTAAAAGGTACTTTATTTTAATAATTACTAAAGCAGCTGGTTAATGCAAACTGCTAAGGATATTTTAATAATGCAACTTGACAATATTCAAGATACAATTTAGAGCAGATAACAAAAGACTGACAAAGTTATTTAACACAGATAAGCTAGCCCTCAAGCTTGTCAAGAGATTTGTAGGATGTGGCATTAAAATGTTTAATTAAATAGCTTATTAAGACAGAGGCCCAAACTTCTAGAGTGATCCCAAGGCCTCCTATAACATATTGGCAAAACAAAGAAGATAAAACTACTTCACTGCATTCTTGCTTCTAAGGCCTGATCTGTGGATAAATAGGACACCTGGAGAAGTTGATTGCCATTTTGCCTAGACAAAATAGGGTCAGACTCCCAAGCTCCTCCTCCACAGGAAGGCCTCTCAGATTTGCCAGGCCTGATAGCTAAAGACTGATCTGTCTCACAACAAAGCCATTCACATCATAGGAGCCTTAAAGGAAGTCCGACTGGGTAATGGGTTGGCCTCTGTCATAATAAACCATACATAGGCCATTGGATTATTATTCCTGTGGTAATTATCCTTCTCAGATCTCTGATGGGATTGACAGTTGGCAGACAGTCTTTTCTTGCTAATGGGCTTCATATTACAATATAAACAGGTGTTCCTTTATTTGTGTTTGTTCTCAATAATAACTTCTCTTATTATTTCTTCCTAAAATTTATCTCTTTGTAAACCTAAATTCTTGAAAGCCTTAAGGAATCCATTAAAGTCTACAGGTCAAATGGACTCAGATACGTATAGCTTATTTCCCATCCTGCCTATCGCTAGGGGGTGGGACCCCCTCCTTCTCCCTGGTTTTGGGACCACCCCAACTGAGAAGACCATAGGCCTACAAAATTTTTCACCCTAGCTAATTAATTTTACCTCCTGCCCCTAATATGTATCTGTTCCAGAAGATTTCCAAATGATTAAAGACTGCAAACTGCTCCAACTGTAGCCTTCATGTCTCTAGATGGTCATGCAGAACCTGGACAGCAAGTAAAACAGCCTACTGTTCCCAGACCTGACAAACATTCCAGCTTTTGCCCCCCTCACACCCCAAATTCCAATGCTACAATGTCAGCAGGAAGTAGCCAGACAATGCTTATCCCCTATTCATTTATTATCAACAAAAGTCTGGGATGTTAGGTCTGCCTGAATTCCAAGTTCTCCCAGCATGCCTCAGTTTCTACCTGTTACAGGATATGCCCCTCCCACACAAGCCTTTGCCAATATAACCCTGACATCTTGGGGGCTCTAACTCTATTTCTCTTTCTCTTTCTCTCCCCCTCATTCTCCTCTTCTCTTCTTTCTCTGCCTCCTTCTCCCAATTCTGTCTCTGTCCTCCCCCCCTCAGCATGAGAATATTGTTTCTTTTCCCCTCTCATATCCAATAAACCTGCCTTTATATAACTTAATTTGGCCTTTATTGGATCATTTCGCACAGTTCAGTAATTTTTCAAGCAGGTAACACCACAACAGAAAAAAAGAAAATACAGAAAATCATGAGGACATATTTTAAGAGGCTGTAATCCACAAAACATGAAAACTTTAAAAAGGTGAATAAATGTCTTGATATATATATATATATATATATATATATATATATATATATATATATACATATAACCCTCTGAAATTAAATCAATAACAGATATTATAAACAAACCCACAACCACTAGTGAAATAGAAGCAGGAATTAAAAATCTCCCAACCAACAAAAAAAATCCCAGGATCAGATGGATTCAGTACAGAATTCTACCAGATATTGAAAAAAGAAGTAATACCATTACTCTTTAAGTTCTTCTAAAAATCAAACTGAAGGAACATTGCCTAAATCTTTTTATTTGGCCACTATTACCCTGATACCTAAGCAACATAAAGACCCAACAAAGAAAGAGAGTTACAACCAATTTCCCCTATTAATATACATGAAAAAATTCTCAATGAAATACCTGCAAACCAAATCAGAAAGGTTATCCAACCTGATCAAGTAGACTTCATCTCACAGATACTGAGATGATTCAACATATATAAACTGATAATGCTATGAAAACTCCTTTGAGATTTCATCTTTCACTAGACAGAATGGCCAAGATCAATTTAAAAAATGACCTCTTATGTTGTTGAGAATGTGGGGAAAGAGGAACACTCATCTATTGCTGGTGGAAGTGCATACTTGCACTACCACTATGGAAATCAGTGTGATGGTTTCCCAGGAAACTGGGAATAAACTGACTTCAAGATTAAGCTATGTTATCCTTGGGCAAATACTCCAAGACTTTCTACAGATACATTTGCTCATACATGCTAATTGCTGTTCTACTAATAGTAGCCATCAATCAAAAACAGTCTACATGTCCATCAACAGATGAATGAATATGAAAAATATAGGTCATGTAGATAATGGAATATTATTCAGCTGTTAAAAAACTAAAAATCATGAAAATTTTAGATAAATGAAATGGAGTTAGGAAAATAAAAATCCTGAGTGAGGTAACCCATACTCAAATAAACAAATATTGTCTGTATTCTCTTATATGTAAATTTTAGCTGTTAAATCTTTCATAGGTGTGCCACAATTTGTTTAACAACACAGGTACAGAATAAGGACTATGAAGGAGGGAAAAATCTTCTAAGAAAGGGGAAAAAGAATATACACTTAGGGAGAACCATGTGGCAGATTGGTATAGGAGAATTTAACTGGAGGGAAAGGGAAAGGGATGGTAAGGGAGTGAATATGGGAAGATATAACAAACACTGAGGACATTTGAGGTGTCATATGGAAACCTATTACTCTAGAACCTTCTTAAAATATATACATACATGCAAAATATATAAATGTAGTCACTGGATAATAAAAGAGACAATGCCCCAACTAGACATCTTTTGCCTCCAAGTGAAACTCCTAGTACCAGGAATGGGTTATATATAAGTTGTTGGCTAAAGGAGTCCCGTGAAACTTCACAAAGGTTATTGATTAGTCTCTACAAACTGATAGTATGACCCTATTGTTGAAGTCAAAGTTCCATACCTCAATAAACATGGAGGAGTTATGCTGGTGCCTAAATTGAACCCTCATTCTTGCTGACTGGTGATCATGGTACTGGCAGGTACTTTCTACACTACAAGAGGAGAAAGGTAATCCCCAACCCTGCTATAAAATCTGCTGTCTACCATTGTAACCTGCCTTCATGATATAGTGGTGTAATAGTTGCACAAATGTGGAATTAACCAAGCACTGTCAGATTGGATTTCAGGACCATTCCTTGAGATAGAAGCCATCTCCGACACTGCTCTAGTGGCCAAGAATCTCAGGCTAAAATGGTCATGGACTCAGAGGAAAGCAAAATACTGCTGTTATGCTTAAGGATCACAGCAATAAAATGACTCCTAACAACATTCTGCTGTACTCATAATTGCTTTGCTCAGCCATCACCAGCAAAGCTTACTACTGTAGTCATTAGGAACTAATGCAGAAACCCACTACTGAATAATGTAGAGAGATTGAGAGACTTTGGAATACTTATTCCTAAACAGAATGTTTAGGAATGTTGCCACCAAACCCTACCCCTTGAGGTTCACAGAACAATGCAGAAGAGGAGGCAGATAGAATTTAAGAGCCATAGGAGATGAATGACACCAAGGACACAGTGTATCCAGACACATCAGGATTGATACACATATGAACTCACAGAGACTGGCAGCATGAACAGGGCCTGCATGGGTCCAAACCAGGTGGTGTCCTAGTGTTGAGATGGGAAACCAACTCCCATCACTAACTAAGGAACTATCTCCAATTGACAAGTGTTTGCAAAGGAAAATTAGTTTTCTCCATTGGATTCTCATTAGGTGTGTAAGATATACTTAAGGGTAACTCCCATGTCCTGAAGTAGATGACCAACACAGAAGGAACTCTGTGGTACTTTAGTAGATTTTTTTCATATAGCTTTGTAGGCATTTAAAAAAAAATCTTACTGGCCCTTTGCTTGTATATTATGGTTTCCAATGTTGTGTTTTACAGATTTTGTTTTTGTGGGTGTGTTTCTTGTGCTTTTTTACTTTCTCTAAAATTTTGGTTTGTTTTTTATCTGTCTGATTGTTTTCTAAAGAAAGAGAGAAATAAGGTATAAACTTGGATGTGTAAAGAGGTAAGGAGGATATGGGAAAATATGGGAGAGGGGAAACTGGTCAGAATATGCTGTGTGAAATTTCAATAGAAACAAAAGACAAAAAAGGAATGTACTAATAATTATATATACTGTATGATACCATTCGTACATGATTTCCAAAATTATATTTTGTTTTAAAACTTTATAATATTAAAAATAGAGGGAAAGAAATACATGGGATCTGAGTAGACAGGACTTTAATTTTAGCTGCACCATTTGGTCTCACTCAGCGATAGGTAGTCTCTTAACTTCTCTGCACCTTGTTTTTTTTTTTCCATTTGTTCAATGGGGATAATAATTATTATGTTGAAACATTCAGAAAATTGTATGAGGAAAACATTGAACCTTATGATGCTAAGCTGCATGTAAGTTGCATCCTCTCCAGAGCATATTTGGTGATGTGAAGAGATATTTTTGGTTGTCACAGTTTTAATGTGAAAAGTGGAAGTATTAATATATGCATCTATCTAGGTTTACAGAGGGTAAGATACATGCTATGGCTAATATTGTCAACATATCAGACTCTAGAATTGTTCATACACAAGACTCTGTGCATGTCTGTGAGGGTATATTAGGTTAATTGAGGTGGGAAGATACACCCTGAATGTGTTTGGTACCATATAGCATCAACCCATACATAAGGAAATCTTTGTGTTTTGCTAACAACTTCATTATCCTGTTGAAACTGCTGTCATTGTTACTTGTTCTATCCTTCTTTGCCATCAGAACTCAGCTTCTTTGGTTTTCAAACATAGACTGGATATGACCAGTTTTCCAGTTTTCTTCCAGGACTTCAGTACCCAGTTGAGGCACTAACCATTGTAGACTGAGCAGTTTCTGGGCTCTCAGCCTCTCTAGGGTACAGAATGGCCAAGGATCTACTACTCGGTTTTAATCTTATAAACCAACTTAATACATCTCCTTTAAAATATGTATTAACCAATAGGTTCTTCTCCTCTGGAGACACTGTCTAATACAATACTGTTAAATATTCTACTGTACATAGAAGAGCCACCCATAATAATGCCAATGTGGCAATCTCTCTGATCTGTACTTTATGTCTGGCACATACTAACTGCTTGTGTATGAACACCATGAACAGTTGAATGTGTCTTGAATTGTATTTAAAGGTTGTAGAGTGTCTTTTTTAAAGGTTTGGGGTATGTCCCTTATGAAAGAGTTTCATTTGTAATTTCCAGTCGCTTTGCCATATTATTCCTAAGAAATACTATGCTGGGATGCACAGACTCTCTGGCTGTGACACGTTACTCCATTGATCACCAGGAATGATTTGGATGTTTTGATAGGCTAAGCAGATTTCCCTTTTCTCCCTCATCACCTATGTGTATCCCTCCCAAAGCTTTATGCTTAGTTAAAGAGGATGACTTTTTAAATAGGGGAAGAATGGTTTTCAATTAAGGGCACAGGAGTAATTGTGATTCTTTGGTAAGAACATCCAAACAATTTCTCAAGAAATACTGTGCTGCATTTAAATCTTAAATATCCCCCAGATGTTCACACTGCAAAGGCATGATGCCTATGGTGGTACTATTGGGAAGTGGGGATTGTTAGAAAGAAGGGCTGAGTGAAAGGTCTTTAGATCATTTGGCATGTATCATCAAGTAAATTGTAGGACTCTATCTGTTCTTGTCTTTTGTTTTTGGTCTGGATGTAGTCAATTTAGCTCTGGTGCTGCTCTACAATTCAAAAGCAAGGATCCACCTGATGGTGGATGGAGGTTGCTCTACATCTGTGATGAAATTTAAACTTTTCCCTTAGGTTTGTGAGGTACCTTAATTGGTAGAGTGATGGCCTAGTGTTCATGAGACTTTTGGTGCCATCACTCTAGTCCCACATACACTGGGCCTGGTAGTGCACAATTGTTATCTCAGCATTCAAGAGTAGAAAACAAGAGAATCAGAAGTTCAAGGTTATCCTCAGATTCATATCAAATTTTTGCATGCCTGTAGGTTTCAAACAAAAAAAAAAAAAGTTCTCTGTGTAGGTTGATTATTCCAACTTGATTATTTTAGGGCTCTTGGTTTTATTTTGTTTTGTTTGTTTCAGTGACAGAAATTAGCACACACTACATGGAGACATAAGTTCAGAAGAATAAGAATAGAGTCAGGCCTAACATCTGGTCTGCATAAAGGCTGAGTGTTAGGAGCTAAATGCTCTTGAGGCTCCTTCCTTCATGTCTATCTGCTATTCATAGGTTCTTAACATACAGTGTTCAAACACTGTCAGAAGCTCTCTGAGAAAGGGGTTCAATAAATGTGTAAGCTTCCTGAAAATCTATCAATCATTTTGCAAAGCCTACGCCAAAGATGCAGCCCATAGTTGCTTCTTGCTAACACCCTCCTTTTCCTTTAACTGTTATTACTGACATGGAGTGAAGATTCCCTCATTGCTGAGTGCCAATCTCCTTGTTTGTCCAGACTTCACAGAATTCTATAAAGGTGATTCTATTATTCCTGATATTTGTTTTAAAAACTGCCTGATTTAGTTCAAACAATTTAGAAGTTAAAGAAGTTAGATAGTTGATAGAAAAACATATAGCTGTAGTAAATCCTCTTGCCAAACATTGTTTATCTCATTAGGAGACAGACCTGAGATAGATTTATGACCTCAGAAAAGCTTTCACTCTAGAGGTGATAAGACTGACTACACATGCAAATCATAAATCCAATTAAGGGTTTTAAACTTCCCATGAACTTAGGATATAATGAGGCTACCAAGAAATTTTTAAATTTAGTACAAATCTTAATGACAAAATACACAAACTGTTTTGTTATATTTCCTTATACCTTGTCAGGTTTGATGCAATATACTGTCATCTTAAACTTAACTTGTGTATAGAAAAGCAAAATTTAATTGAGTACTAAAATGTGTGATTGTTAAGTGCTCTCCTATTGCAATGGTTTTATCTATCCTTATGATAAATGCCTTTTAACCATGAGGTAATTCTTTCTTTGATGTAGAGAGCCCATGCACAGGGTATATAAAGCACAATAAAATTGTCCGTGCATCCTAGCTTCATCCTCTTTCTGGTGTGAGTGCATGAGAAAGCCCCTCTGTTCTCATCCCTTTCTTATTATCTTCCTATAACTCATGGGTCAGGTAAAAATCTCAGAGTTCCACCATCAACTTCTGAGATAAACTTGTCAAAATGTACTTTAGTCCACTGGACACTCAGTGGGTGGCTTGCCAGCTAATAGGCCAAGCACTTTAAATAATTTACAAAACAAAGGCTATTTTTTTAGTTTTTTTATAATTTATTTTTTATTTCTTCAAGCTACATCTCAATCACAATCCCCTCCCTACTCCCCCCTCCAGTCCCACCCTTCCATCCTCTTCCCCCTCTACCCCCCATCCTCTACCCCTTTTTTTTTTTAGTTTAAAGTATATCTTTTTCCCCCAACAGTTCCCCCTTTCGGTTCAACAAATGGTTCTTTCTCTTATAACACTAAAAACAATACAAAACAAAAGAAATAAATAGGCCACAATTATGAGAGTTAAATGGCTTAGTATACATTCTCAATGTCCAGTGGCTATTTTTTCCACCTCCTCAGCTTACAGCCCCAACTTAAGGGAAAAAGTCACTCATTTTAACTCTGGTAGTCAGCAGCAAAGGGCTTGCCCTGAGCTACAGAAGAGGAAAGGCATAGGCTCTCTCTCTCTCTCTCTCTCTCTCTCTCTCTCTCCCTGCCTCCCTCCCTCCCTCCTTTCCCATAGCTAACTACCTTTAAAAATACCTGCAAGGGTCATCAGCCCTTGCAGTTTGGCCATCAGCCCCACTGCCATTACCTGCAAGGGTCATTAGCTCTTGCAGTCAGGGCCACCAGTCCCCAGAGAAGGCCAGATCTGGAAGATTGTTGCACTGCTGCTTCCTGTCCTAAGACCCTGTGCTGTGTGACAAGGTTGGTCCTTGACAGCTGAGAATTAAAGGAAGAACTAGCCATAGAGAAGTATGTGTAGAAACTCCACCATGCCTTCCTGGGTGGTCTTCTCAGTCTCACCTGAGAGAAGTCAGTCTGCAATCAGAATATAATAGGCCAACACTGGTATTTTGGAACAAAGGTTTGAGCTGTGAAGAAGAGAGAGAGTTCAATTAACAGTCTGAGTAGTGAAAAGGGGAGAGGGCAAGAGCGAAGTGAGATGCCAGAAGGGGTAGGTTGCAACAACTATGGGTGTGGCAAAAGGAGATGTGTTTGGGATTGGGTGGGTGAGAGAAGCAGTGGAGATGTAGACCAGTTAGAATTTGTAGCATGGGCACTCATGAGTATGAAAATAAGAATGTGAGTGCGAGTCAATGGGAGAGCAATAAAGGTATGTAGAAAGAGATTCAGTGGAAAGGTTAGGCAAGTGGGAGGTAGACAGTGCTAGAGTGAGTTGATGGGCCTTCAGTGAGTATGGCAAGAGAAGAATGAGTGTGGATAAGAAAGATGAAAGAGGTATCAGTGGATATAGCAAGAAAAAAAGTGAGAAGGGTGGGATAGGAGGGCCCAGTACTGATGTGAAAAGAGAGATGAGGGAAGACACCAGAATGGAGGATGAGAGGGGGAAAGAAGACAGTGTTAGATTGGAGGAGGCGTTAGTGAATGGGTTGGGAATCAGGACAGTGGCATGGCTGGAGTAGGTGGGTGGAACCTATAACTGGGGCACAGCAAGGAAGGTGAGTAGGTCCCCAATGATAAAGACAAAGGAGGTAGGTGGGAATACAGTGAGTGGGCAGGCCATAAGTTGGTGAAGCAAAAGAGAGATGATCAAGGCTGGAAAAAGTAGCTGAGGCAACATAACAAGACAGTTGTGGTGGGTACCAGAAAACATGGCAAGATTGGAGTTTTGGTAGAGGTTTAGTGAAGGTGTGGGGCAAAGGAGGTGAGCAAGTCTTGAATTCACAGACAAGAAATAAGTGGCTGTAATAAGAGAGGCATGAGAGGACCTGAAACAAGAGGGTGGGCATCAGAATATAAGTGAGCATCAGTAAGTGGGACAAGAGGGGATTGTGGGTGGGACCTTAGTGAATGGGTGGGGCAAGCAGAAGGTGATATGGTAGGATTGGGTGGATTTGGCAACAGTGGATAGGGTAAGGGAAATGTGAAGGTCATCAGAGGGAAAAGAAAGAGAAATAGATGGGGCTGGAATGGGTGGGCAGGGCACCATGGAGGGTCACACGAGAAATACTCATGAAAGTAAATGACAGAGCAAGGCAGAGGTGGTGGGTACAACTTTAGTGAATAAGTTGGGCAAGTGGGTAGTAGGTGTGGGTAATCTGTAGATAGGGAAAGAAGAGATGAGAGGGTGGAAAAAGTAGGTAGAGAATCAATCATTATTATAAAAAGTAATATGAGTGAGCATTAGTTGGTGTAGTAACAGAGGGATATAGCTGTGGATGGAGTTTGTGGGCCAACTATCAATGGGTAGAACTAGAGACAGGTGGGTTGTGCCGGAAGAGGTAGAAGAATTACCAGTGAGTGGGGCAAGAAAGCAGGGCTGCAGTGGGTGAATAGGTCACCAGTGAGCAAGGCAATAGAGGGAGTGTGACTGAGGGAGTAGGTGAGCCTTAAGTGGGTGCAGCAATAGGCAGGCAGAGCACTAATGAATGTGGCATGAGGATGAAGGTGACTGATGAGAGATAAAACAAGAAATAGAAGTGGATGGGGCTTTAGCTGATGAGTGGGGTAATCAGGTGGCAGGTATGGCAAGCAGAACCAAAGGTGATGGAGTATGTGACACAAGGGAGGTGGATAGAAGTCTCACCAGAAGTTTCAGGATTTTCTCCACTTTGTTGAACTTGGCAGATCCTGGGACCCACGTGTCCTTCATGTAGGGTAGGTTGGTGATGGTGAAGTTTAGAGTATACAGAAGCAGCACAGAGACTGAAGCTGCAATTAGATTAGGAGAGAAGTTAAGTCCTGAGTCATAATAGAACTAGATTTGGGAGTTTAGGAGGGATTCTATACTCATATCACTGGGACTCATATTTTCACACCTATGACAACAGTTCAAATGTCTCTCCAGAATTTTAAAAAAACCTCATTTTGAATGATAATGAATAATCAATATGAATACTGAGTGGTAATTAAACACTTATGGCAATTGAAATATTAACAGCAATGTGCTCTCAACCCTGACAAGATACTACATTTGTAACAGACAGCAGTTACTGCAGAGACTCATAACTAGTCAAAGAGGTGAGAATAACTGTTCAGGGCTTAGATATAAAGAGAACATCTATATTAGTTCCCCCAAAGCTCAGGGAGTATCAAAGAAGAGGAAGAGGTAAGCAGGTAAAAGAGGGACGAGGAGGAGTTCTGTGCAACGCTGTCTTCAGTATATCACATGGCTGTTGCACATACACCCACAGCAACTGTTTCTATAACATATGGATGGAGGAGGGGCTCATCTAGCCCATCCCTTTCTGAGGAGCTATTAGCAGGTAACAGTTTCTGGGGTGGTGGTAAAGACATGCTTTTCAGTTGTGTGGCCACTGGTAGATGGCACGTGCTTCTATCACTCCTTTGGATTACTTGTCATCTTTTTCTGTTGATTCTTGTCATGCCACAACATGGCAGCTGTGCATAACTTTATATATGTATCCCCACCAGGTTAGCTCATTGGGACATGTCCATCAGAGGAGGAGACCTTGGATGACAAGTGCACAGAATTAATTACTCTAAGCAGGATCAATTGTCAGCTTAGAGTAAAGCCTTGGGTCAGAGAGTTCTTTAAAGAAGTAGAGAAATTTGTATGTGGGTGTGGAACTGTATGTCAGCATGTGTATTTGATTACGGTTTGAGCATATGTGGTTACAGGTACATGTCCATGTGTGTAAAACCCAAGGTCGATGTCAGGTGTCTTCTCCAGTCATAGTCCATCTTATAAATTGAGGCAAGGTCTCTTGGAGGGAACCCAGAGATTTCCCTTTGTACTAGTCTGCCTTTTCTACCTTGTTTCAGGGAGTCCCTGTATTCACTTCTTTTTTTCTGGGATTTCAGGCAAGCTGCTATGTTCACCAAGATTTTTATGTGGGTTCTAGAAATTCAACCTCTGATTCTCATGCTTAAGTAACAAGTACCTCATTTATTGGACCACCTCTCAGCTCTATATCCCCAAGTTGACACTTGAAGAAAAAAACAATAGAAACTCATCTCTGTCTTTCACAAGTATATATATGCCACACAAGCATGTGTGCATACATTCACACACACACACACACACACACACACACACACACACACACACACA
>CAJQZJ010034167.1:596205-618248 GCA_907164525.1 Lophiomys imhausi
CACACACACACACACACACACACACACACACACACACACACACACATACACAGAGAGAGAGAGAGAGAGAGAGAGAGAGAGAGAGAGAGAGAGAGAAATTCACACAGACTCTTTGGTCATTTGATCAAGTGGGTCAAATTAGGGGGTTGATAAATTCATCAGTTGATATTTTACACATTGCTTCCTGTACAAATTTGTTCTTGGCTAACTGGACTGCTGGTTAATATTCTTCCAAGGGTTTGAGAAAATATTAGAAGTCAGTATACACCTACATTAAGAAACAGGCACCAAAGAATGGCTTTGGAGGCTGGATGCCAGGGGGAGACATAGTACTCTGAGAATTCTCACACCCTTGAAGACCCTCTATCACCATCAAGGGTCCATCTTGGGGTCTGCTGGGACATACTTCTCCACCCATTCTCTTGCCTCCTGTGATAACAGGAGCCAGTGGAAGCATTTTCAGAGAAAATTTTTCCTGTAGGATTGGAGATGTTGGCTGACATACTTGAAGGAACAGTGTTCACTATAGACATTGTGGTGGGGGAGGGGGGAAATATCCATTTGGAGTAGAAACATCATCTATGTGGAGACCCCTTGAAGGTTGTCCCAGTCTGGGTTCTCTAGGGTTTAAACTGCTGTTCATCTCAAGCTGGAGGATAAGTGAAGAAATTGAGATAGTAGTCTTTTGCTTTCCTTTATTTCAACGAGCTGGGTATAGTAATAACTGTAGTAGAAAATTAGGAAACTTAGAATACTCACTTCTGGGGGTGGTGGCCAGGATCTGGTATGTGTAACCTACACAGACAAATAGAAGATTCAAACTGTAGTAGAATTGAGGGAAAAGGAGCCCAGGGAATGGGCGGTGTGCACTCTTCAATATTGCAAAGCACAGATAGCTGATGCTCACCATTGACATAGAGACTGTTTTGGTCCAGGGTATAAGGGCCCAGCTGGGTGACACCCTGGGTCAGACTACTCAGTTCCCCATATATCTGTTCATTTTCCAGCCTGTGGCCAGCAGGGTCAAGGTGATAGGTACAAGTGGCTTCCACCCCTGTGGCTGTCCCATTTTTCTCAGGCCTAGTAAAGGTAAAAAAGAATGATGATAAACTGATTGCCTAAGGAGGGATCCTTAGAACAGCATATGAAAGGTTAAGAGGAAGAGAAATATCTGATAGAGAATTTCAAAGTCAGATTTAGATTTTCTATCTTATTGATCTCCAGTAATGTGTGACCCTGAGCAGACAGTGAGTCAAGAATTTTTATCAGTTACAAGAATCAAGTAAACAAATGTGTCTTTTGGGAGAAGGAGAGGTCATAAATGAGACATGTGACAAATAATAATTGGAGCACCAAAGGTCAAAATTAGTAAGCAGCACGGGCATGAATGTTTTAAGAGAAATCATATGGTCAACCTTAAAGTCCATAGGAAAACTTCAGTTATTACTAAGTAAGGAGAGGTAGGAGGGAATTCAAAATGAACGAGCAGAAGAATGTTTTGTTTTTGTTGATGGATTGTGGAAAAATGGTAGAATCGGGAGACATTTTGGTACTAGATATAATGCTTCCTGAATTCTCCTGTGCATAAAAAGTTCAGGAGTGTAGGGAGGAAATTGAACACAATCCGTGGTCTGAGAGCACTTTAAGCAACTCTAACCTGCTACTCTAAGGACTCACCTAAACAAGGTCAGCCTGCAGCCAGAATACAATTGACCAACACTGGTTTTATTGAACAAGGGCTTGAGCTGTGAAGAAAAAAGAGAGAGATGGGTGAGGAGGAGGAGAAATAAGGGACACAGACAGGACAGAAGTGATATGAGCAAAGCAGGCAATAGTAAGTTGGCCTTGTATATGTATAGTTAGGATGAGGTGGGCAGTGGGTTCTTTCTGGGTCATGGCACAGCCAGTAGGTGGGGCTGGATGGATGTAGTGATCAGAGCTCTCACCAGGCTTTGTAGGATTCTCTCAGTGATATTGAACTTCCTGGATCCAGGGTGACCCATATTCTGTTCAAATTCCAGGTTAGTAATGGTGAAGTTGATGGTGAAGGGCAACAGGAAAGGGCCAGTTGCTGCAGAGGGGATGGGAGAAAGATACAAGCTCATGGTATTGTTTCTCTCTGGACTTCAGCATAGGGCAACAACTACATCCATATTCAAGCACTGGGTAGTTTCTTCCTGAAGGAAGCACAAATTCTTTGATGGTGTGGGGATGGGGGCGTGTTGGTGAAGAGACCTCACCAGGGCTTCAACCTCATTACCAAGGAAAATTAGGAGTGCTGTATACAAGTAACTTCACCATGAAGCAGAATGGAAGTATATCTTTCCCTCCAGGTAGCTATCACACCCTTGGCTTCTGAGTTTTTATAATGTAAATCTATTTTTTCACTTTTACCTTTTATTTTACTATTCTGGGCTATATATGGCACTATCATTCAAGTCTATAATGTGCTTGGAAGATACTCTTTCTTCACACAGCTGACTTCCTTGCACTTTTCTGCTACTCCCTCTCCAATTACATTCATTCTCTAAGACGGTAACATTTTAACTTTTTTGTTATCTGTTTATATACAATTATATATAAATATGTAAGTTTTCTAAGATGCACAAATGAGAGAAAACATGACAGTTGTCTTTCTGAGAATAACTATTCACAATGTATGGCCAGTTACATCCATTTTCCTACAAGTGAGATAATTTATTCTTTACTGCTAAAATGTGCCATTGTGCATATGTAGCATATTTTCTTCACTCATTTATTTGTTTTTAAACAATGAAGTTTGTTCCAGAACTCAGCTATTATGAAAAGTGCTGTAATGAACACTGACATGCAAGATTTTCTATGCTATGTTGACCCAGGGTCTTGTGGATACACACAAAGGAGTGGTAAAACAGGGTCACATATTAGCACAAATGCAAACAGCCCGAAAAATGTAATTAGAAACTCCATTAAGATTCCATTTTGGGATCCAAGATGGCACCATCCATAGAGCATTGTATCTGAGTAGTAGGTAAATGAGATTAGTCACTGAGTAGTGAATGTGAGGTCTGGCAGTTAACTGTCAAACACAGATGGTATCTGAATTTCTGCGGCGAACACTAACACTGAGACTGGTCACCAAGCAAAACAGCTCATGCAGTTCCTGGGAACACTACCATGAGATCAGCCAGCTGGATCACCAGTCTGGAGAGGAGCTCAGGGCAGAGCAGATCTAGCTCAGGAGTGTATACAGCCCATGGCTCCAGCCACAGATTGAGGTCCCACCTGTCTGCCTGATATCCAGCCTGCACGAGGACCTGTACACCCAAAATGGGAAAAACAGCTGGACCACAAGAGCAAAGGAAAGTAAGATTTTCATTCCAGAGCACCCCACATGACAGCACAGTATGCACTGTAGCTGAGTGGCAGAGACCAAACCCAGCCACAGCAAAGAAATTTGGAGTCTAAACTAACTGCAAACAGAGCAGGTGACTGTGTGTTCCCCACAAACATTGAGGCGAGTCACTCACCCTAGTACCCAAGCACATTTGAGGCAGTCAGCAACAGGCTGGCAATGGTCTTGGGTGGAGCTTCCTGCTTGTACAGTCATCCTAGCTGCTGAACCAGAATGACTGTGTCTGGGAGATGAGAACACAGGCAAACCACAGCTCTACCTGCCTTTCTGAGGAGACCTGCCAGCTCTCAGGTCCTCACCGGATAGCTCCCTCCCCAATCCAGTCCCCTGTACATTTGTCCAATTGGGTCGCAATCAGTTGATAAGCATGGAAGTCACTTTCTGAGAGCCAGTCTATTAGAGTAACCTATCCTAATAGATGGACACAGGATCTCAGGATCAGCCAACCCCCAGAATTGAAACCCCCAGAAAATTCCCTCAGGGAATTTTCCTGAGCACCAAGGTCAACTGACAGCAGAAACAACCAGACAACACCAGGGTCATTCAGATGACAAAAGGCCAGTGCATGAACATGGTTAAAAAAAAAGCAATATGATGTCTTCAGAACCTAGCCATAATGCTACAGACAAAACTGGACATCCTAGCATGATTGAAACAAAGGAGAATGACCTTAATCCTATGCTTATATCAATAGTAGAAGGTTTAAGGGAGGAAATCAAACCTCAGAGAGCAACAACAAAATACTGCAAAAAAGGTGATGGAAATGAGTAAAGCTCTTAAAGGAATAGAAGTCCTGAATAGGGAAGTTGAAGTAATAAAGAAAATACAAGCTGAGACATCCATAGAACTGGAAAACCTTAAGAAAAGAAAAGGAAGTACAGACACAAGCATCACCAAAAGAATACAAGAGATGGAAGAAAGAATCTCAGGCACAGAGATAAAATTGAAGAAATTGATACATCTATCAAAGAAAATGTAAAATCTAAAAATGTCCTGACACAAAACCTTCAGAAAATCAAGGACACTATGAAAAGACAAAATCTTAGAATAATAGGAATAGAAGAAAGGGAAGATTCCCAGATCCATGGACCAGAAAATATCTTCAATAAAATCACTGAACAGAATTTCCCAAATCTAAAAGAAGAGGTGCCTATAACTGTACAAGAAGCTTAAAGAACTCTAAATAGATTAGACCAGAAAAGAAAATCCTCCCAGCACAGAACAAAGAGAGAATATTAAAAGCTGCTAGGGAAAAGGGTCAAGTAACATATAATGACAAACCTATTAAAATCACACCTGACTTTTCATCACAGACACTAAAAGCCAGAAAAGCCTGGACAGACGTCTTGCTGACCCTTAAAAAACCACAAATGCCAGGCTAGACTACTATTCTCTGCAAAATTGCCAATCAACATATATGGAGAAAACAAGATATTCCATGACAAAGCTAAATTCAAACAATATCTATGCACAAATCCAGATCAACAGAAGATGTTAGAAGGAAAATTCCAACCCAAAGAGGTTAATTATACACAAGAAAGCATAGGAAGCAAATAACACACCTGAAGTAAAACCAAAAGAAGTTCACTCATACACTATTCCTGCCAACATCAAGATGGCATGAAGTAATAATCACTGGTCATTAATATCTCTCAACATTAATGGACTCAACTGCCCAATAAAAAGACACACGCTAGCATAATGGATGCAAAATCAGAATATCGCATTCTGCTGCATACAAGAAACACACCTAAGCAAAAAAGATAGGCATTTTCTCCAAGTAAAGGGCTGGAAAAAGATATACCAAGCAAATGGACCCAAGAGGCAAGTTGAAGTGGCCAGTCCAGTATCCAATAAATCAGACTTTCAACCAACATTAATTAAAAGAGATGGGAAAGGACACTTCATACTCATCAAAGGAAAAATCCACCAAGATGACATTTTAATACTGAACATTTATGCCCCAAATGTAAGACCACCCACATTTGTTAAAGAAACACTACTAAAACTCAAATCCCACATCGAACTCCACACATTAATAGTAGGAAACTTCAGCACACCACTCTCACCACAAATCAACAATGCAGAAACCAAACAGACAAGTAAAGAACCTCACAGACACCATGGATCAAATGGGCCTAACTGATATCTACAGAACATTTTACCCCCAAAAGAATATACTTTCTTCTCGGCACCTCATGGAACCTTCTCCAAAATCGATCTGTCTGTCACAAAGCAAGACTCAACATATACAGGAAAATCAAAAGTACCCCTTGTAAATTATCAGACCATCATGGAATAAAGCTAGACTTCAACAATAACAAAAACACAGAAAGCTTGAAAACACATGGAAATTGAACAACTCTCTTCTCAATGACCTCTGGGTCAAGGAAGAAATTAATGTCTTCTTAGAACTCAATGAAAATGAAAGCACAACATACCCAAACTTATGGGACACATTGAAAGCAGTGCTAAGAGGAAAGTTTTAGCACTAAGTGACTTAAAAAAGAAATTGAAGAGTTCCCATACTGGTGACCTAAAAGCACACCTGAAAGAGCTAGAACAAGAAGAAGCAAACACTTCCAAGAGGAGCAGATGACAAGAAATTATCAAATTCAGGGCTGAAACCAACAACTTAGAAACAAAAAGAACAATACAAAGAATCGACAAAACCAAGAGTTGTATCTTTGAGAAAATCAACAAAATAGACAAGCCTTTAGCTAAACTAACTAAAAGGCAGAGGGAAAATACCCAAATCAACAAAATCAGAAATGAAAAGGGGGAAATAACAACAGACATTGAGGAAATCCAAAGAATCGTTAGGTCCTACTTCAAAAATTTGTACTCCACAAAATTGGAAAATCTAAATGAAATGGATGATTTTCTTGATAGATTCTAGCTACCAAGGTTAAATCAAGAACAGGTAAACAAATTAAACAGTCCTATAACCCTTAAGGAAATAGAAGTCATTAGAAGTCTTCCAACTAAAAAAAGCCCAGGCCCAGATGGTTTCAGCACAGAATTCTACCAGACATTCAAAGAAGAGCTAACACCAATATTCTTCCACAACATAGAAACAGAAGGAATACTGCCAAACACATTGTATGAGGCCACAGTCACCCTGATACCTAAACCTCACAAAGACCCAACGGAGAAAGGAAATTTCAGACCAATTTCCCTTATGAACATGAATGCAAAGATACTTAATAAAATACTTGCAAAACGGATACAAGATCACATCAGTATCATACACCATAATCAAGTAGGCTTCATCCCAGAGATGCAGGGGTGGTTCAATATTAGAAAATCCATCAAAGTAACCCACCACATAAACAAGCTGAAAGAAAAGAACCATATGATCCTGTCATTGGACGTTGAAAAAGCTTTTGAGAAAATACAGCACCCCTTCATGTTAAAAGTCTTAGAGAGATCAGGCATACAAGGACCATATAAATATAATAAAAGCAGTTTACAACAAGGCAATGGCCAACATCAAACTAAATGGAGAAAACTTAAAGCATTTCCTCTAAAATCAGGGACAAGGCAGGGCTGCCCACTCTTTCCATATCTCAACATAGTACTTGCAGTTTTAGCTAGAGCAATAAGACAACTAAAGGAAATCAAGGGGATACAAATTGGAAAGAAAGAAGTCAAAGTATCCCTATTTGAAGATGATATGATAGTACACATAAGTGACCCCAAAAATTTCACCAGAGAACTCCTACAGCTGATAAACTCCTTCAGCAAGGTGGCTGGATACAAAATCAATTCAAAAAAATCAATATCCCTTCTTTACACAAAAGATAAATGGGCTGAGAAACAAATAAGGGAATCAACACCCTTCACAATAGTCACAAATAATATAAAATACCTGGAGATAACTCTAACCAAGCAAGTGAAAGACCTGTATGATAAGAACCTCAAGTCCCTGAAGAAAGAAATTGAAGAAGATATCAGAAGATGGAACGATCTCCCTTGCTCATGGATAGGTAGGATCAACATAATAAAAATGGCCGTCTTACAAAAACAAAATACAGATTCAATGTGATTCCTATCCAAATACCAACTCAATTTTTTACAGATCTGGAAAACTGAATTCTCAACTTCATATGGAATAACAAAAGACCCAGAATAGCTAAATCAATCATGTACAATAACAGAACATCTGGAGGTATCACCATCCCGGATTTCAAGCTGTACTACAGGGCAATAGTAATAAAAGCAGCATGGTACTGGTATAGAAACAGACCAGTTGACCTACGGAATCAAATCGAAGACCCAGAAATAAACTCACACAACTGCAGTCACTTAATTTTTGACAAAGAAGCCAGAAACATACAATGGAAAAAGGAAATCGTCTTCAATAAATGGTGCTGGTCTAACTGGATGTCAACATATAGAAGAATGAAAATACATCCATATATTGCCGGTTGTGGTGGCGCACGCCGGTAGGATTTGCTGAAGGAGGCAGAGGCAGGAGGATCACGAGTTCGAGGCCAGCCTGGGCTACACATTTAAAAAAAAAAAAAGAAAAGAAAATACATCCATACATATCACCCTGTACAAAACTTAAGTCTAAGAGGACCAAGGACCTCAACATAAATCCGGACACACTAACATTAATAGAAGAGAAAGTGGGGAAAAGATTTGAACTCATTGGCACTGGTAGCAACTTCCTGAATAGAACACCAATAGCTCAGGCCCTAAAACAAACAATCAATAAATGGGAACTTATAAAATTGAAAAGCTTCTGTAAGGCAGAGGACACTGTCCTTAGAACCAAACGGCAGCCTACAGACTTTGAAAGGATCTTCACCAACCCCAAATCCGACAGAGGGTTAATATTCAAAATATATAAAGAACTGAAGAAATTAAACACCAAAAATCAAATAACCCCATCAATAAATGGGGTACAGAGCTAAACCAAGAATTCACAGAAGAAGAACCTCTAAAGGCTGAGAGGCATTTGAGGAAATATTCAACATCTTTGGTCATCAGGGAAATGCAACTTAAAACAACTCTGAGATTCCATCTCACACCTGTCAGAATGGCTAAGATCAAAAACTCAAATGATAGCACATGCTGGTGAGGATATGGAGAAAGAGGAACACTCCCCCATTGCTGGTGGGACTGCAAACTTGTGCAACCACTTTGGAAGTCAATCTGGAGATATCTTAGAACATTGGGAATCATTCCACCTCAAGACCCAGCTATACCCCTCTTGGGCATATGTCCAAAAGATTAGAAACAAAACCACAAGGACATTGCCTCTACAATGTTTATAGCAGCTTTATTTGTAATAGCCAGAAACTGGAAGCAACCCAGATGTCCTTCAACTGAAGAAGGATAAAACAAACAAACAAAAAAAAAAAAAACTGTGGTACATTTACACAATGGAATACTACACAGCTATCAGAAATGAGGAAACCATGCAATTCAAAACCAAATGAATGGAGATAGAAAAGCTCATCCTAAGTGAGCTGACACAGTCCCAGAAAGATAAACATGGTATGTATTCCCTTATAAATGGATATTAACCATACATCACAGGATAACTATTGTACAACCCACACGCCCAAATAGATAGAAACCTAGTATATCTATCCTAGAAAAAAATTTTACCCACCTGTGTGTCATGGAATCTGCTGCAGGTTAGTGGAACATGGTATGCCTTATCAAGCCCCAGTACAAGTGGAGGCTCTTGACCCTCACATGACGCAAAATCTGAGAGAGTATGAGATGTGAGGGCCCACCTCATCTGAGGAGAAGGAGAGTACCATGTAGAGGATCAAGTATGCAGGTAGGTAGGGAGGGAGGGTGTAGGGGAGGGAGTGAGGGAAGGAGAGAGGAAGGGAGGGGCCAGGAGGGGAGGAGGGAGGAAACTATGTTCTAGAAGTAAATAATACTTTTTTAGGAAAAGAGTTAATAAGCTTAAAAAATATAATAAAAATACAATATAAAATTTTCAAACTATAATTTACCAAAGGTATACTTGCCTTACTGGCATGAAAGGAAAATGGCCTTAATTTCAGATGAGAATGTTAGACTGCAGGTGGCTACATACATTACACAAACTTGATAGCAGCTTAAAAGTTTTTTTTTTTTTTGTAGATGTAGGATATTTTCATTTTCATGGTTTGGCATTAAAAACAGGTAACAGGTTTAAAATACTGTAAATAAATTAAAGGTTACTTCAGTTCAACCTGGTTTTCTAAACCTCCAAGAGTTCAAAAAACTTGGAGCTTAAGTAAAATACATGAAATGTGTGGTGTTAGCCCATGCCTTTAACTCCAGCAGAGACAGGAGGATCACTATTGAGATAGTTGTCATATAAATTCTAGGGTTACAAGGAACAGGGTGGTGATGGTGCACACCCTTAATCCCATCATTTGAGAAAAATACACCCTTAATCCCAACACACTAGAGACAGAAACCAGCAGATCTCGGAGCTCAATGTCTGACTGACACAAAACAAGCTCTAAATAGAGAAAAACTTCGATCCAGGGGTGGTGGAGCACTTCTTTAATCCCGTCAGTTGGGAACCACATGTCTTTGATCCCAATACTTAGAATGAAGAGACAGGCACATAGGATTTGGAAGGATTTAAGTTTAAAAGCTACTTACAAAAGGCATGCTGAAATTCAAACAAATTGTCCTTTGAGATCTCAAAATACATACACTAGAGTTTGTTTATCTCCAAAATATCAAAATAATTTCTTCTTTAATCCGAATTGAAATATAATACTTTATATATTGTCAGAATACCAAATTTGCTTCAGGAAAAATATTACCTAACACTCCCCCCCCACACACAAAAAAGTCAGTGTCCCAGAGTTAGGATTAGGGCAGGTCTCTGTTCTTATCTTTCCAGGAGATTTCAAGCATCCATCCAAGGAATCCAAGGACAACTGGACGATGGAAACCTCAGAAGAAAACAGATCTGACACCAAAGAAGACAAGTATCCCAGATGATCCAGCCTTGCAGACTTCCACAATAGCTGTTTCCTCAAAAGTCTGCAACCACAACAAGTCAAAATTGCTAAGATTGTTCAGTTCCACAGACTGCTCCAGCCAGAACTTCAGTAAATCCCTGAAGTTCAGCTTCTGTCTACGAACTTCTTAGGACATTTAAATAGCTGAGCACAAAAGGACTGAACATAAAATGGTTCTATGAACATTTAAAACTATTTTTCCAATCTTATTTGGGCCCCAAACAGGTTTACTGTGTCGCAAATCAGCAGGATGTCATTTTAAGAGAGTGATGTCCCATCCCCAGAAGGTGGAGAGGGTGTTTTTCCCCACTTTGGTCATTTGATGTATAATAGAAAATCTTGTTATTTAGGGGAAGAGATTACAAGCTGTTAAATGGTCTTGTTAAATAGGTTTTGGAGGTTAGATCCAGGCACTTCTCTCTTTTTCTTTTCTGTATCCTTCTTTCTGTCCTATGTAGGAGTGAACAGACTTAAGAAAAAATGGGACATAGACATAATAGAGGAAAGATCAAGAGAAAAGGACAGATTATTGAATTTGACCTTATAACTTTGTATATTGATACAACATTAATATTATATTTGCTAAATTGGTATTGATCTTTGTATATTAATGCAAAATTAAGATTGTATTGGGCTACATCGGTATTGATCTTTGTATATTGGTAAAAAATTAAGATTATATTTGGCCACAATGGTATTGACTCTTGTATATTGATGCATAATTAAAATTGTATTGGGCTACATAGGTATTGATCTTTGTATATTGATACAAAATTAAGATTATATTTGGCCACATTGGTATTGATCTTTGTTCATTGATACAAAATTAAGGCTAACGTGTTTTAAAGGTATTATACCTAGTAATGCTTAAAAATGAAATGTGAAGTTTCAGCTTTTTGCTACCAACTGTCATAAACTGTTTAGGATAATTAAGAAATGCAAACTAATGGTCATTCAAGCTTGTCATTTTATTAGGTACTAACAGTCTAAGAAGATGTTTTTAAAATTGTGAGGCAAGTGAGTATGAAAACTGGTTAGATGTAGAACTTTAAACTCATGGAGATGGTTAGGGAGTAGAATGTTAAAGTCAGGTGCCAAATATATATGGACTGGACATTGGGAATGCATGCTAAGCCATATAACTCTCATAATTGTGGCCTATTTATTTCTGTTGTTTTGTATTGTATTTATTGTTATAAGAAAAAGAAATATTTGTTGAAGTGAAAAGTGGGAGATGTTGGGGGAAAAAGATATACCTTAAAATTAAAAAAAGGGAAGAGGATGGGGGGTTGAGGGGAATAGGGTGGGAGGGTGGGACTGGAGGGGGGAGTAAGGAGGGGATTGTGATTAAGATATAACTTGAGAAATAAAAAATAAATTATATAAAAGAGATTAAAAATATATCAATTGGCTACTCTATTACAATATCAATCAAACTCCTAGAAGATTAACAGTTTATGGAAAATTACAGGCTGATTCTAAAATTTATATGCAAATGTGGACTTTCCAAGGAAGCTAAGGTCATTGTGAAAAATACAACTTCAAGATTTTCCATAATGTCTTGATATGTTATCTATCAATATATTAATATTAATTATATATCTTTTGATATATAATTTTATACCATAAATTCAGAAAGCAATTGATATATTGTGGCTCAGGTGTAGTAGAGATACAGGCTAATAATTATACAGAACAGAGTTTTGAAACAGGTCCCCCGTCTATAGTCACCATATTTACATAGTTATAAGTGCAACTGAGTAGGCTAGATTTTGTTTCTTAATTGCTAGATTAACTGAATCTCTGTTGGACAGATGCTGAAACTTAATTCCTAACTCATATATCCATAATAGTTGAGATGAAAAAGAATAGATAAAAAAGGTGGTATGTGTATATATACACAAGAGAGTTTTATTCAGCTATAACGAATAATGAGGTGGGAGGGCGGAAATGGGAGGGGTGGAAAGGACACTATGATGGAGATGTAACCTGAAGTAATAAATAAATACATTTTTAAAAACTTAATAAAATACTGGCAAACAAAATCCAAGAACACATGAAGAATATAATACATGATGATCAAGTAGGCTTCATCCCAGGAGTGCAGGGATCATTCAACATATGGAAATCCATCAACGTAATTCACCATATAAACAAATTGAAAGAAAAAAAGCAAATGACAATCTCGCTAGATGTAGAAAAAGCATTTGACAAAATCCAACACCCCTTCATGAAAAAGTTCTGGAGAGAAAGGGCGTACAAGGACCATACCTAGAAATAATAAAGATGATATACAGCAAGGCAGTAGCCCACATCAAATTAAATGGAGGGAAACTTGAAGCATTTCCTCTAAACTCAGGGACAAGACAAGGATGTCCACTTTCACCATATCTCTTCAATATAGCACTTGAAGTTCTTGCTAGAGCAATAAGACAACTAAAGGAGATCAAGGGGATAAACATTGGAAATGAAGAAGTCAAATTATCCTATTTGCAGATGATATGATAGTATACATAAGGGACCCCAAAATTCCACCAGAGAACTCTTACAGCTGATAAACACCTTCAGCAAGGTGACTGGATACAAAATTAATTTTAAAAAATCAGAAGCCCTTCTTTATACAACAAATAAATGGGCTGAGAAAGAAATCATGGAAACAACACCCTTCACAATAGCCACAGACAATATAAAATACCTGTGGGTAACTCTAACCAAGCAAGTGAAAGACCTGTACAACAAGAACTTCAAGTCCTTGAAGAAAGAAATTGAAGTGGCCATAAGAAGATGGGAAGATCTCCCATGCTCATGGATAGGTAGGATAAACATAATAAAAATGGCCATCCTACCAAACGCAATATAACGATTCAATACAATTCCTCTCAAAATACTAGCACAATTCTTTATAGACCTCAAAAAAGCAATTCTCAATTTCATATAGAACAACAAAAAAACCCAGAATAGCTAAATTAATCCTGTACAATAATAAAAAAAAATCTGGAGGTATCACCATCCCAGATTTCAAGCTGTACTACAGAGCAATAGTAATAAAAACAGCACAGTAGTGGTATAGAAACAGACCAATAGATCAATGGAATCAATTTGAATTCCAGAAATGAACCCACACACCTAGGGTCACTTAATTTTTGATAAAGAAGCCAAAACCACACAATGGAAAAAGGACAGCATCTTCAACAAATGGTGCTGGTTCAACTTGGTGTCCACATGTAAAAGAATGAAATTAGACTCATATTTATCACCTTGTACGAAACTTAAGTCCAAGTGGACCAAAGACCTTAACATAAGGCTGGACATATTAAATCTATTAGAAGAGAACATGGAAAAAACCCTCGAACTCATTGGCACAGGTGACAAATTCCTGAACAGAACACCAACAGCTCAGGACCTAAGACCAGCAATCAATAAATGGGACCTCATGAAACTGAAAAGATTTTGTAAGGCAAAGACACTGTAATTATCTTCACCAACCTCACATGGGACAGAGGGCTAATATCCAAAATTTATAAAGAACTCAAGAAATTAAATACCAAGAAACCAAATACTGTAATCAAAAAATCAGGGACAGAGCTAAACAGAGAATTCACAAAGGAGAAATTCCTAATGGCTGAGAGACACTTGAAGAAATGCTCAGCATCCTTTATCATCAGAGAAATTCTATTCAAGATGACTCTGAGATTCCATCTCACAACTATCAGAATGGCTAAGTTCAAAAGCTCATATGAGCCGGGTGGTGGTGGCGCATGCCTTTAACAAAACTCTCAGGAGGCAGGGGCAGGTGGATCACTGTGTGTTCGAGGCCAGCCTGGTCTACAAAGTGAGTCCAGGACAGCCAGGCTGTTACACAGGGAAACCCTGCCTCGAAAAACAAACAAACAAAACAAAACAAAAACAAAAACAAAAACAAAAGCTCATATGACAGCACATGTTGGCGGGGGTGTGGAGAAAGGGGAACCCTCCTCCATTGCTGGAGGGAATGCAGGATTTTGCAACCACTATGGAGGTCAGTCTGGTGATATCTTAGAAATCTTGGAATAGCTCTGCCTTGGGACCCAGCCATACCACTTCTGGGTATACATCCAAATGATTCCTCACCGAATCACAAGGAAGTTTCCTCATCTATGTTCATAGCAGCCTTATTTGTAATAGCTAGAAACTGGAAACAACCCAGATGTCCCTCAGCCGAAGAATAGATTAAAAAACTGTAGTACATCTACATAATGGAATACTACTCAGCTATCAGAAACAACGAAATCATTCAATTTGCAGCCAAATGGATGGAACTAGAGAAGTTCATTGTAAGTGAGCTAACCCAGACTCAGAAGGATGCACATGGCATCTATTTACTTACAGTCAGATTTTAGCCATATAGTACAGGATAACTATACTACAACCAATACATCAAAGGGAACATGAACATAGACCTTTTTTCCTGTCAATGAGACTTTTCCCTAGTGGTGCTGCCTTGTAGGCCCCCAGTGTATAAGGAGGCTCCTGATCCTCATATAACTGCTAAACTGGGGCAGGGGACTGTTATGTAGGAACACTCCACTCCAGAGTTGTGGGATGGAAGGGATAGGGGGTAGAGGGTGGAAGGGTGGGACTAGGATGGGTAGAAAGAGGACACTGTGATGGAGATGTAACCTGAAGTAATAAATAAATAAATAAACCTGTACCACGATGTCTGGCTTTTTACATAGTTGCTAGGGATCAAACTCTAGTCCCAGGGACTTATTGAACTATACCTCCAGCCAGACTTAGAGCTTTTAAGGCCTAAGTTTCGGTGCATCCCTAGTTGGAGAGGGGCTTCCGGAATGAAATATAGAAGGTAGGTTGTTGTTTCTTTTTTATTTCATGGCTTTGGGACTTACTGCCAAGACGTAATGAGCCTCAGAACACTCACTTGTAGATGTGATGGACAGGATCTGATGTGTATAACCTGAAGATATAACAAAAGAGTGAGAATAAAGTAGGGTGAGCAGTAGAGGTTGGGAGAGGAGGATGTGTGCTCTGCACTAGAGCACAAATGGCCACTGCTCACCATTGATGGAAAGGCTGTTCTTGTCTAAGGTGTAAGGGCCCAGCTGAGTGATATCACTGGTCAGATTGCTGAATTCCAAGAATACCCCTTTAGATTCTAGCCCATGTCCAGTTGGGTCTGGATGATGAGTGCAGATGGCATCTACCCCTGTGGCTGCTCCTTCTTTCTCAGGCCTGAGAAGTACAAATGAGAAGGATGATGATAAAGAGATTGCTTAGAAGGCATCCTAATATGATGGGGAGGGAGGAAGCAGGGGAGGAAGGTGCCAGCAGAGATGAGATAACTGGTACAGAGGTGATACATCAGGCTTAGATTTTCTGAGTATACTGACTTCCAGTACTTTGTGAACCAGAAGGAGACATAGAATAAAGATTTTTTAATTGAATACAAGACATGAATCTACATTCTCATGGTGTGAGGAATAAAGAGTTCATATTTAAAACAGATGTGCATTTGGGTATTAAAGCAACAGGAAAAGACATCAATGTCTGTGCTTGTTAGCTTTAACTGTTAAATTGAATCTCCTGTAAAGAGTTTCAAAGAAGGCTTATCTATATTGGGTCAACCTGTGGCCATATGTTTGGGAAATGAGGAAATGATCTTAATGAAGGTAATTGTTGTGGGAATACTTAACCTATTGTAGTCAGCACCATACCCTAGGCATGGGATCCTGAACTGTGTAAGAATGAAGTCAAGGGGCTGGAGAGGTGGCTCAGAGGTTAAGAGCACTGGCTGTTCTTCCAAAGGTCCTGAGTTCAATTCCCAGCAACCACATGGTGGCTCACAGCCATCTACATTGAGATCTGCTGCCCGGGCATATATGTAGAGCAAATACTGTATACATAATAAATAAATAAATAAATAAATAAATAAATGTTTTTAAAAAAAATAAATAAAAAGAATGAAGTCAAGCCGAGCACAAGTGAGAGAGCATTCCTGATTTATTTCTCTCTGTTCTTGACTGTGTGTGTGATATGACTGTCTCAATTACTATCTGCTGTGACTTTCCTGAAAATCATAATGAACTGTCACTTGAAAATTTGAGCTAAAAAAATTTATTCCTCCCCTATATTGTTTTTGGTCACAGTACTTTATCACAGTGATAGAAATGATTCTAGAAGAATACTGTAAAATAAATTCTAGAATTTAAAAATCCAATGAAATTCCCTTTTATCCCACAATGAGGGAATGAAGGTGGGTATTCAGAATGGAGGAGAAGGAAATGTTCAACCACCCACTGTATGTCTGCTGGATGTGGAAGTGGAGATTGTAGGATTAGGGGACCCCATGGGTGCTGGATCCATTGCTTCCTGGTTTACACATCAACAATGTATATACAGGGGAAAAGGAAGGAATCCAACCACAATTTGAGTCTGGGACACATTGAGATTCTCTGGCTTGTTTTTGTTAGGACTTACCTAAGCAAAGTCAGTCTGCAGTCAGAATACAGGAGGCTGATACTGGTTTTATTGAACAAAGTCCAGAGCTGTGGGGAAAATGGAGAAGGCTGTCATTCCAAAAATTAAGGAAATAAAGACTGTTTTTGAGAAACAGTGAACAAAGCTGGAATATGTGGAGCAAGACTGATGTTGGTGTGGTCTTCTTGCAGGTTGTGACCTAAGCAGATGGGTGTGGCTTATATTTGTGGGAAATTCTACATCTACTGGACAGAGTTTTTACCAGTCTTTGTAGAATTCTTTCAGTGGCATTGAACTTCCGGGATCCAGGTTGACGCATTCCCTCTTCATACCTGAGGTTAGTGATGGTGAAGCTGATGGTGAAATGCACCAGAGGAGAGACTGGCACTGCAGTGGGGGTGGAAGAAAGGCACACTGAGCTGCTTGTTCCTCTGGGAACTTAGGTATCTTCCTGCATTACAGAGACTTCCTTTAGAATCACAGCTTCCCCAGAGAAAAGAATAGATCCAACATCACTTGTCATGTATCAAGCATGAGTGGGATTTCTCTGTGAGGTTTAGTACACCATGTTACAGAAACTAAATGCATCAGACCCTGTGTTGATAAAATTCCAACATGGATCATTATTTTCTGAGTTTTAACCCAATTTGTTTTTCTGCAACTCATGTATGTATTGATTTTTTAAAAAAATAAAGGTAGAAGGATCAGATTCTGTATAAATAAAGGTAGAAGGATCAGACTTAGCAAAATCCTTTGCTTGACGAACTTGGTTTGACACCCATGACTTATGCAGTAGAATTAAAGAGATAATTCCATAGGTTGTCCTCTGGTCTCAACACTCACATTATAATGCACGCACATGCATGTCTGCATACATATATACCAAGTAAAAATGAGTTTAACAATATTTTAAAGACAGAGAGTGGACTAGGCACATAGCTCAGTCAAGATGAGGACCAGCACTTTATCCCAGAATCCATTTACCAAAAAAACTATGTGGTGATACACACTTGTAAATCCACTGGGAGGTGGGAACAGGTGCATTTCTTAGATTCAGTGATGAGCCAGCTTCTCCTACTTGTTGAGTTCCATGCTAGTTAGATGTCTTGTTTCTAAAACTAACTATAGATAGTACTTGGGGAATAACACTGAAGGTGAGCCTTCAGCATCCACAGGCATTCATACATACATAATGTTAAATCCTCTTGGGGACCTAGCAACTGCTTAAGTCATCACCCACAGCCATCCATCATCTGCTGCAGCCTCCAGGTGACCCAGGAGTGATCTACATATATGAGGGCTGCTGGCTATCATCTCTCTCTCTCTCTCTCTCTCTCTCTCTCTCTCTCTCTCTCTCTGTTCCTGGCAGTCTCTGTCTCCCACTTTCTGTCCTTCTCTGCAGCCCCTGCCCTTTTTGCCTTCTCAGTTCTGTTCTAGTCCCTTTGCCTGTCTACAAACCACTCCTCTGATTTTAGCCTTTCTCCGAGTCCTCATTCCTCTCCCTTCCTCCAATAAATCTCATTATACCAGATGTGTTGTATGGCATAATTTCTCAGGGACACACATTGGCATGGCCAGCCTTGCTATCCCTTCACCACATTACATTTCATAACACATGCTAATCAATCTGCTTTCCCATGTGCATGCACACACTCACATGACAAATATTATTTGTGGAAATATATGAATTATATTGGGATTATATTTCATTTTACATGCTTTTATTAAATTGGAGCTATTGATTTCTTCTTTGGAGATGCTGTTGGGAGCTGATTTTATAAATGTAAAATATGAGTGAAGAAGAAATGAAATACTTATCCAATTTCCAAATCGCACAGCCTGAGACATTGAAGCCCCAGTCTTTTGTCCTTTACCACTTTACTAAGGTCCATAGGCAGGTCCAGATTATAGTGAATCCTCAATTCTCCAGAGTGATCAGTGATCAGTATACTTTGGAAGCACTAGGTGTTTCTTAGAATCCAGACCACACTGCTGTTCAGGATATCCCACCTGCAGCAGCTTCTTTCTTATATTCATTGTAATGGTAGGGAAATAACAACCTTCACCCCCACACACACAAAAGTCTGTCTGTGAATCTGGAATGCCCTAATAGACTGCTCAGGTTCCTGCATTCCAAGAGAGTATCAGTTATCCCCCTCCTCTCCAGGAAGGTCATTGATCTCAGGATGTCACATTCAAAATCATTCAGAGCACTACCAGTGGTGACATAATGTGTATCTTTGGTACACCGGAAACTAGATGTGCCCCTCTTCCTCACTTCCTCCACATCCTAAGAATTACATATTCCTTCCTGGAAATGCAAGTTCCCTCTCTTTCCTCCCCTCAGGAATCAGAGACAGCCTGAAACCTCAAACCCTAGCAAAACTTGCAGTGATGTAAATAAAGAAAATAGAATAAGATAAACATGGTGTCTGTTCTTTCAGAACCCTCAGCAGGGCCAGTACAAGGTTTGAAAACAATGGGTATGGGATTCTGAACCTCAGCTGTAGTAGACCACTGGATGCTCCAAACCATCATCTTCTAGACAACATTGGGGGTCTCAGGACTATGCATAGTGTATGTTGTTCTCATTTTTCCTGTTGCAATCTAAGCTCTGGAAAAGCCTCACTCAGTCCAGTGCTTGTCTCACAAACATGAGGACCAGATTTCAGATCCTCAGTACCTATTTTTAGGACTTCAGACTCAGGACCTGATCTCCAGGTTCTCCCAGCATGCCTCAGTCTCTACCTGTTACAGGCTATGCCCCACACTCAGATGTCCTTTTCTACATAATCCAGGCATTTTGGGTCTTCTTCTCATGCTCTCTCTCTATCTATATGTCTATCTATATCTATCTGCATGTACACGATGTCTGTCTTTCCCTTTCATATCAAATAAACCTGTTTTTAAATATACTTTAATTTGACCTAGATTGGATCATTTTTGCTGTCACAGAATATACTCTTTCTTTTTAAAACAGACACCTATGTAAGAAGCTGAGTGTTGTGCTACAATACATAACTGTGGACCCAACCCTGGGAAGGCAGAGACAGGAGTATCTCTGAAGCTTGATGGCCAGATGATAGTCAAACTGAGTAGGTGAGCTACAGGTTAGTTAGAGACACTATCCTACAAAATAAGGTGGACAGCCACAGAGAAGACACTCATCATTGGTCTTTGGCATCCACATGCATGAGCATGCCTACACAAATATCTACAGACAACACACAAACACATACACACACACCCCTAAGAATGTGGGAAGCCAGACTGATTCAGGTCTTCCTCCGAGGCTCTGATAAAAAGACAAAAGAAACTAGTTCTATGTTCTTGTCCAGCAACAGATTTATTAAGGCCAGTCTGATGCTGGAATACAGGCTCTAGACTATAGTGAACAGCTAGCAGGACAGAGATAGAAAAAAGGGGGAATGTACAGGTAAGTGGTTAGTTAAAATAGTTGACCCTAGGGTGAACCTGTGGGTACATGGACGTGTTTCTCTCTCTCACCTTACTTTTCTAATGATCTGAATCAGTAGGGATAAAGGTCCTGAACAGTGAGGCGGAGTAAAGGTTGTGGTTTCTTGGGATCTGACTCATCCTGCCGGGCTATGGTATCAGTCATTAAGGCAGCTGTATTTCAGTTATCCTATGCTCTCATTGCCAACAGTATCTGACTTAGCTCTAGGCAGACCTTGGCCCACCCAACCCCCTGGAAACAGTATCTATGATGTTGCACTTCTTAATAAATTAGCTTGGCTTAAATCATCAACTTAAGCAAGACCTTCTGGTCCTAGTTTTTGCTTTTCTCTTCTTTATTTATTATTGTCTTTATTTCTCATTCCTGGTCTTTACACTTGACATTTCACTATTTGGAACCCTTATCCCTGCCAGAGGACCTGGGCTTAGTTCACTGAACCCATATCTGGTGGCTCACAAATGCCTACAATTCCATCCACAGGGGATGGGAAACTCTCTTCTGGCCTCTGTGGCCTCCCGTGCATATGTACTAGACACATACATATTCACAAAAAATATTAAAATAAATCCAACCCCTGGGCTTGGGTATCTTATTTAAGCATTGAACTACTGAGCTACAAGTGATGGGATTAAAGGAGTGACCATTTGAGTGTTAATGTGAAGTTTTAAATAAGTGTATCCTTTGGTAGTTGAGGAAAATGAGGCACTGGTAGAGTAAATAAGTTGTACAAGATTGATATGGCTGGAGATTTGATGCAAGAATATCATTTGCTCTTGAGAAATTCGAAGAACAAAAAGCACCCATGAACATTCTAGGTTCTCTCAACCATCTCCAAAGTCCTGTATTTGAGACTGGGATAGTTGGGTTCCTAGAAGGAGTTTAAGAGAGGAGTTACCTACCTGTAGTGAGGATGGGTTGTGAAGTGGAGGTCTCTGTTAAAGACAGAGAGGAGGTCACAGGAGCTGAGGAGAAATGGATTGGGGTGAAAAATGGTATTTGAGGTAGTGCATGAATGTCACAGAGAGTATCTTTGCTCTCCAAATTGGGCCATATGGTGGTGGATGTGAGAGTACAGCTTTAATTAATTTTTTTTCCTCTTCATGACATTTCATTCAGTAGAGGGAAAGATCAGCAACTGTTCCCATAGGGTTCAATGAAAACAACCATTTGACTTTTAAGTACTCACTGTTGGTAGTGGAAGCAGAGGTTCTTCTATGAGTAAAACCTGTGGCGAGAACAGAAGATAATGAGGATGCAAGGACAAAAATGATTATGACATACTTGAGGCACATCAGCCCTGTCTCCAGCTGAGACTTCAAGTCTGCAGTGAAACACTTAGAATCTTGATGTTATCAAGAGAACCATCTCTGCTCTCATGAACTTATTATTTACTTGAGACAACAAATACACCCCCATTTCTACCACATATTTTTGGAAACTGTTCTTTTTCAAGGTCGACGGGGTATTCTGTGGCATGGATGGGTAGGGAGTTTGTTTTATTTGAGATGGAGCCTCATTTTGTAGCCCAGGCAGGCCTTAAATCCTCTATGTAACTCAGGCTCAGCAAAAACTTGCAGAAAATCTTCCATCTCATCTTTGAAGTGCTATGAATGCATACAGTGGAATTCACACCTGGTAAATGTTTCTTCTTTTTCTTTTTCTTCTTCTTCTTCTTCTTCTTCTTCTTCTTCTTCTTCTTCTTCTT
>CAJQZJ010034167.1:618258-632102 GCA_907164525.1 Lophiomys imhausi
TTCTTCTTCTTCTTCTTCTTCTTCTTCTTCTTCTTCTTCTTCTTCTTCTTCTTCTTCTTTCTCCTCCTCCTCTTCCTATTTTCTTCCATCTACATTCTTGTCTATTCCTCCCTTTCTCCTCTTCTTCCTTATGGTACTATCATACCAAGAGATCAAACCAAGACTCCTGAATATACCTGGCAAACTCACGGATTATAGGCATGAGCCACCACTCCAGGCTCAAGATTAATTTTGAAATGAAAGCTTCTGATGGATGTGATGCTTAGAGAATATGGCTGTTCACATATCAAGCATGATAGAAGAGTTTTAGCTCCACAGAGATATGAAATATACAGGTATGGGGTGTGTAATTAAAGTCCCAGCACTCGAGATAGGCTGAAGCAGGAGAATCATCAGTTTGAAGACTAACCAGTTTTTCATTGTTGGTGCTAGGCCAACCTCAGCGACATAGCAAGATATACCTCAAAGCAAAAGAAAACAATGAACTCAGTCTCTCCTGTATTTTCAAAAAAGCTATGTCCCCTCTCTCTTTTCCTTCCCTTTCTCCCTCCCCTGATCCTATGTCGTGTGTGTGTGTGTGTGTGTGTGTGTGTGTGTGTGTGTGTGTGTGCTGAGTCCAGAGCATAGAATGTACAACATACTTTGCAAGGAAGGTACTCCTCAGCCTCTTTCCCACTCACCATTGACATAAAGGCTGTCCGTGTCTAGTGTTATGGAGTCCAGCTGGGTGATGTTATAGGTCTCACGGCTCAGCTCCCAGTACAGCTGCTTTGAGTCCAGTGCTGTGCTCATGGGCTCAGATCGATAGGTACAGATCATATGCACTCCAGTTGCTGATCTGTGCTTCTCAGGCCTGGGTGCAGGGAGATATAGTGTTGAGAATAAATTCAAAATGGATGATGAGGATGGCTTGTAAGATTATGTCTTAGGGCTGTAGATATGGCTCAGTGGTTAATGAGAGTTGCTGTTCTTTCAGAGGACCTGAATTTGGTTCCCAGCATATCTGTTGAGCAGCTCACAACCCCTGTACTTGTGTCTTCAGGGTATTTGATACCTTCTTCTGGTCTCCAGGAGCACCCACATGCATGTGTGCATGTTCACACATAGACATACACCTACATATGAATATAAATAAAATCTTTAAAAAGAATAATAATGTCAGAAAATACCACAACAGTGCTTGGCAGATGGCTCTGTCAGTAAACTGCTTGATTTGCAACCATTAGCACCTGAGCTCAATCCAACAACCCATGTTAAAAAGCTGAGTGTGGTGGCATGAACTTAAAAGCCCAATGCTCAGGATGTGAAAGAATGTTCTTTAGAGCTTACAAGCCAGTCAGATCAGCCATGTTGGAAAGTTATAACATAATGACAGACCTCAGAAAACAGAAAAAAAAGCAAAGCAAAACAAAACAAATAAACAACAACAAAAAAAGGCCATGGTGATGAGGCATAAGAAGCAATAATGGAGGTTGACCTCTGGCCTTGTCCTCTATGTATGTGTAGATAGATATACAACCATCCATATGTGAACACACACACACATGACAAAGATAAAGTTAGCACTCTTACAAGGCAAAAGAAATCTAGAATTTATAAATAATCATTGGACAAGGAAGGTAAATTGGGACTACGGCTGGCACAAATCTCAATCTTCATCCACATATAAGCTGAAAATCTCTTTTCTGAAATGCTTAGGATGACAAATTTTTTCAGATATCAGAGCTCTTCAGATTTTAGAATATTTGTATAGATCTCACCAATTTTATATCTTTAATATGAAATTTACAATTGTCTAATATACAGGAAAATTTTAATGCCAACATAACACTGAAGAAATTCTAGGGCTAAGGACATGGCACAGTGGGAAAGAGCACTTGCTGTACAAACATGAAAATCAAAGTTCAGCTCCAAGCAGTCAACAACAGCAACAACAACAACAACAAAAAAAAAAAACCTGGGCATTTCAGTGCATATCTCTCATCCCACTGCCTAGGGAGTGATTCTTGGGTCTCACTGTTCAGCCAGTATAGATGAGCTTAAGGTTTCCTCAGAGACTCTGTCCCAAAAATGTAAGAAAGAGAAATAAGTGAGGAGAGATATCACCATGTCAACCTTGAGCTGAACATAGTCAGACAAGCAAGTACATCTGTTCTAGATTTATGAGCACTTCAGAGTTAGAGATGTTCAACATGTACCAGCCTCCTACAACCTCTCATCCATCATCTCAGGATAAACCAATGTAACAAACAGGTGATTCACCTCAAAGAACTTGCAAATAACTTAGTTGTAAAATTTCTTTTTTTTTTTTTTTGTCTTATGTCTTCAGCTCTCCTTGATCATTTTCAATGTGGGTTAAGAAATGAACACATAAACCAATGAGATAAGTTGCTGGAGAAGAGCCCATATACTATAATCCTAACAGTATAACTTTTAAAAGCTAGATACAATTATTTGGAGCTGTAATCCCAGCATGAGCACTGACATGGAGAAATGGGAGTCAGAGACATGAAAATCAGTGGAAAGCTTTCATTTTTCAGCCCACCAAGAAAACTCTTACTCAAAAACAAAGTGGAAGGAGGACAATGACTCTGGTAAGTTGTCCTCTGACCTCTGCACATACATGCATGCACATGGGGAGATATACATGCATGTGCACACACACACACACACACAAATAAAAGTAAATCTTTTAAAAGAGAGGTGAGTATGCAAAAAAAACACTCTTCAGTTTACATACATACATTTTCTTGAATGTAGAATAATTTTAAACATTGCTGAGAAATTATTTCTGGAGATATATTCTACACCTTGGTTGGGACCAGAAAGAAGTGTAGAGGATGAGAACTGGTGAGAAGGTCCAGTAGATGGAGTATCCCTGATAGTCAATGCTGCTTTGATGGATAGATGGAAAACAGGGAGAGTCAGGAATTTGAGCAGCAAAGGAACATAAGCACACATTTTAGACATCTTACTTGAGCAAAATCAGTCTGCAGCCAGAGTACAATGGACCAATGGTGGTATTTTTGAACACTGGAGCAAGCTGGTGAGAAAGAAGGGGGGAAAAGTGAGACACTTGGGGGATGATTAAGAGGGAAGAGTGGTCATTATATAAGGAATCTTACCTGGTGCTGCAAGATTGCCTCTATTTCCTTGAACTTTAAGGATCCTGGGTATTTCATAACTGGTGTGTATTGCAGATTTGTTATAGTAAAGTTAAGGGTGAAGAGCACCAGAGTATGGGTTGTGGCTGCAAAGCAGAAAGATGGAGAAGGGAAAATATTTTTTTCAGCTTACATGAGATCCTTGTCTTACCCTTCTTCCATCCTGCACTGTAAGTCCTCACAAAGAGACACTTCCATTCTCTCTATCAGAGGACACCATTCTATTGGTGGGACCAATTGCAGAGTCAATTCAGATAGGGATATTAAGTTATAGCTGACTTTTCAGTGTGTGTGTGTGTGTGTGTGTGTGTGTGTGTGTGTGTGTGAGAGAGAGAGAGAGAGAGAGAGAGAGAGAGAGGAAGCCCACCAGTTACTGCAACCTTTATCAACTCCTCAATTGGTTATTGAAACAGAGGAGACATGTAGCATAAATTAAGTTATATGTGACTGCTCTTTATTGTTTCTGTGTTCATGTATCTGTAAATTGATGTGTACATGTGTGTATAACTATTCATGGTGTGTGTGTGTGTGTGTGTGTGTGTGTGTGTGTGTGTGTGTGTGGTGTGTGTGTGTGTGTGTGTGTGTGTGTGTGTGTGTGTATCTGTGTATAATCCAAAGGATATCCTTGGATATCATTCCTTTAACATTTTCTCTCCCTTTTTTATTATTTCTTGAAAAAAATTCTCTTTAACTGGATCTCACCAAATTGTCTGGCTGGCTAGCCAGAGAGACCCAGAAACCTACCTATTCTATCTCTGAAGCATCAGGATTACAAGTGAGCACATGAGTTCTGAGAATAGAACTTGAATACTCATTCTTGTGAATCAAGTGCAGACACTTGATAAATTGATCTATCTCCCTAGCCCTCTTGCTTGCAAATTTATTTCCTTCCTTTGTTCAACAAACATATATTGCCTACAAGGCATACCATAGCAAAGTTAGCAGAGTAGAATTGATGTCAAATATTTAATTATGAAAGAATTCAATAATAACAACACAAACATAAAAAACACCCTGAAGGAGGGATCCAAATATTAGAAAATCAGTTAAAAAGATCTGAAGGACAGGGGATCCAAGATGGCAGCAGCCGGCACGGATGTATTTTGATTTCGGGGTCAACAGTCACAAGGCGGCAAGTGTTGCAGGACTCTGTACAAAGGGCATTACCCCTTCTAAATCTCATCCAGCTACACAGGGACCACGGAAGATGCCTGGGCAGGATGCCCCTTCCAACTCTCGGACACACTAGGAAGCCTCTGGACCCAGGAATCTGGATAACCCATCCCCCCAAAAGGAGAAATACCCAGTAAGTTCCAACCTAATACCCAGCCTGCAGATTCAGAAACCACACAGAGATAATCCCCACCCTGCTGGGCACTCCCAGGTCTCACACAGATGATCCAATTATCTGGGAAAGGTTGCAACCCTTGGAAGTGAAGTAGCTCCACTGCAAAGCGCCTTCAGATCCCAGTCTGTGACATCACAGGCCAGCTTCCAAGTCTCGGGAGCTGCAAGGCTATTGGAGCTGAACTGCATATTTACCCCCTACAGGAACCAACCCCGGGCAAGCTATGAGATATTTGAAACTGTCGGATATCGAACTTTTGTACTAGTAAGGGCCCTTCCGGCGGGGAATCACAGCTTACTTGTGCACAGCTCCGCCACCTGAATTAATTAGGTCCCCACCTGGGAGGCGGGACTGAATGACTCACCTTATAGGTGTGGAATAAGGCAACTCCTACACCAGAGTGCCCCCTTTGGACCCAAGTCCAGAAGACAGAAAAAAAAATTACACATGGCCAGAATACAGAGACAAAGAAAAAAAACAGAGTGAAATGTCTCCAAAAAAAGAAAGCAACGCTATTCCGTCCAGCCCGAACCTCCTCACCACTACTGAAACACATGAAAACGATGACAATTCTACATTATGGAAAGTGATAAAGTCCCTTCAAGAAGAACTTAAAACTATGAAGGAATTCAAAGAAGCCACAATTCTACAAGTCAAAATAACGAATAACATCATTGAAGAGCTCCAAGCCAAGGTGACCCAGCTTGAACAGGAAAAGGATAAAGCAATGAAAGATCTCCAGACAAAAACAAGCAAACTGGAGAAGGAAATGTACAAAACAAACACTACCATTCGAGACATGAAAATAGAAATGGAAACAATAAAGAAAACACAGTCAGAGTTAAAAGAGGAAATGGAGAAGCAAGAGAAGAGAACAGGAACTATGGATGTGAGTATGAAAAATAGGATGCAAGAGATGGAAGACAGGATCTCAGGCATGGAAGATTCGATGGAAGAAATCAGTACAACATCCAAAGAAAATGAGAAGGCTAAAAAATCTCTCACCCACAACATCCAAGAAATCAAGGACTCAATGAAAAGACGGAACCTAAGAATTATAGGCATAGAGGAAAGAGAAGACTCTTGACTCCATGGTCCAGGAAATATCTTCAACAAAATCATAGAAGAAAACTTCCCAAACCTAAAGAAAGAGATGCCAGTAAAAATCCAAGAGGCTTACAGAACACCAAACAGATTAGATCAGAAAAGAAACTCCTCTCGCCACATAATAATAGAAACTCCAAATGTAGAGAACAAAGAAAGGATATTAAAAGCTGTAAGAGAAAAAGGCCAAGTCACATACAATGGCAGACCCATCAGAATCACACCTGACTTCTCCTCAGAAACTTTAAAAGCTAGAAGGGCCTGGACAGATGTCCTACAAGCCCTGAGAGAACATAGGTGCCCAGCCAGACTACTATACCCAGCAAAACTCTCTATCAACATAGAAGAAGAAAACAAGATATTCCATGACAAAATAAAATTCAAACAATATCTCCTCACAAACCCAGCCCTACAGAAGATCCTAGAAGGAAAATTCCAACACAGAGAAGATAACTACACCCAAGAAAACAGAGGAAATAGAAACCTCCACAGCAACTAAAAAAAAGAGAAACACAAGACAGCCAGCTATACCAAAATAATGGGAAATAACAACCCCTGGTCACTAATATCGATCAACATCAATGGACTCAACTCGCCAATAAAAAGACACAGACTTACAGACTGGATCTGTAAACAAGAGCCATCTTTTTGCTGTATACAAGAAACACATCTCACTATTGAAGATAAACACTACCTCAGAGTAAAGGGCTGGGAAAAGATCTTCCAAGCAAACGGACCCAGGAAACAAGCTGGATTAGCCACCCTAATATCAAACAAAATAGACTTCCAATTGAAGTTAATAAAAAAAGACAGAGAAGGGTATTACATACTCATTAAAGGAAATGTACACCAAGAGGTCATCTCAATATTGAACATCTATGCCCCAAATACAAAGGCACTTACATTTATAAAAGAAACGCTTCTAAAACTTAAATCGCACATCGATCCAAACACTTTAATAGTGGGAGACTTCAACACCCCACTCACAACTATGGACAGATCATCAAGACAGAAGCCAAACAGAGAAATAATGAGTCTAACGAGATCATGAACCAAATGGACCTAACAGATATCTACAGAACGGTTCACCCAAACACAAAAGAATACACCTTCTTCTCAGCACCTCACGGAACCTTCTCCAAAATCGACCATATAGTTGGACACAAAGATAGCCTCAACAGATACAAGAAAATTGAAATAACCCCTTGTATCTTATCAGACCACCATGGAATAAAGCTGGACTTCAATAGCAAAAGAATCAACAGAAAGTCTACACTCACATGGAAATTAAACAACTCTTTACTAGAGGACCACTGGGTAAGGGAAGAAATAAAGAAGGAAATCAAAGATTCTTAAATTCCAACGAAAATGAAGACACAACATACCCAAACCTATGGGACACAATGAAAGCTGTGCTACAAGGAAAGTTCATAGCATTAAGTGCCTTCAAAAAGAAAATTGTGACAGCTCATACTAGCGAATTAACAGCTAAACTGGATGAATTGGAAAAAAAAAGAAGCAAACACTCCCAAGAGGAGCAGAAGGCAGGAGATCATCAAACTTAGGGCTGAAATCAACAACTTAGAAACAAAAAGAACTATACAAAGAATCAATGAAACCAAGAGTTGGTTCTTTGAGAAAATCAACAAAATAGACAGACCCTTAGCCAAATTAACTAAAAGACAGAGGGAGAAAACACAAATCAACAAAATCAGAAATGAAAAGGGTGAAATAACAACAGACATTGAGGAAATCCAGAGAATATTTGGATCCAACTTTAAAAATCTATACTCCACCAAATTTGAAAACTTAAGTGAAATGGACAATTTTCTTGATAGATTCCACCTACTGAAGCTAAATCAAGATCAGATAAACAGATTAAACAGCCCTATAACCCCTAAGGAAATAGAAACAGTCATTAAAAATCTCCCAACCAAAAAAAAGCCGAGGGCCAGATGGCTTTAGCACGGAATTCTACTGGACCTTCAAAGAGGAGCTAACACCAATACTTTTCAAACTCTTTCACCAAATAGAATCTGAAAGAACATTCCCAAACTCATTCTATGAGGCCACAATCACCCTGATTCCTAAACCACACAAAGACCCAACAAAGAAAGAGAACTTCAGACCAATCTCCCTCATGAACATAGACGTAAAAATACTTAATAAAATACTAGCAAACCAAATTCAAGAACACATCAAAAGTATCATACACAGGGGAGCGAAGATGGCGGTGACCTACACTGACGCATTCTGAACGCGGGGAAAAAAGAGCCATAAAAAACACAGAGATATTGGGCACTGTGCAAAAACAGGAGGGGCTAGACCCCCCCCCCCGGAACACTCACAGCTCCCAAGGGACTGTTAAAAGTCCCAGGGCAAGGCTCTCCCCATCTCTCACAGACACGGAGGCCACTAAACGAGGGATTCAGGAACTCCCATTTGGTGAGGCGCCTGGTAAGATCGAACCCAACTTACAGCAGGCAGAATCAGGGTCCATTTGGCCATAGATCGCTGTCCTATTGGGCTCCCCACACATCAGGTTGAACTTATACCCACTTAGAAAAGGTTGCGAGATAGTGGAAGCCTTAGCAAGGAACAAACAGGGGGCTCAGCGGGTGGTCTGCAGCTGCTCGTGAAGCAGGAGGGCGAGAGGTTCCGAGAGAGCGCAGGAAGCAGGGAACACAAAGGCAGGCGGGAGGGGCCAAATCTCGCACACACACTATAGCGCAGCTGGGGAGAGAGTACGGCGGGCAGGGACAAATCCCCGCCAGTCCACGGCAGGTCATCTGGGGAGAGAGACAGGCGTGGGTGGGGCCAGGGGTCCGTGCACCCACGGCGGAGCTGCTGGGACGAGAGGTGCACTCAGGCAGCCGGAGGATCCGGGGCTTGGGGTACCCACGGGACCCGTGGCGGCACAGACAAGAAGGGAATTAGGCACAGGGTCCAGCCCTGTGGCGAGAAGACTAGAGAGAAACCAGAAATCGGGACGATAGCTGTATCCTGGAAAATCCAGACATATCAGGTGTGGAGCCAGACCCTGTCAGCCTCCGGGACGACAAACAAAGCCCACAGAATCTGTGCCTGGGCAAACAGGCCCATACCATAAGAACCATTACAGGCTGATAACTCAAAGTGCAACATAGAGAAGTCTGAATTGGGAGCAGTGAAACAATCCTGGTCCATTATTCACAACCTGGGAATAGGCTGCACCAGATCACAGTGCCTCTGGCCATTAAAAACACAGTGACCTTGAAATCCCCCTGTAAACAATGACAGATAGCCAAGTAACTCGTCCCCTGCACCAAATCATCCACTGTGGTTCCAAGCACAGAAAACAGACAGCTAAATGCATCCAATGACGAAAGGTCAAAAAAAAAATAGAAATCAAGGAATTATGACTCCAACAAAGCAGAACCACCCTAGCTCATCCAATTTGGATGACCACACACCAACAGAAACACATGAAAACATTGACAATTCTGCAGTATGGAAAGTGATAGAGTCCCTGCAAGAAGAACTTAAATCTATGAAGGAATTCAAAGAAACCACAATTCTACAAATCAAAACAAGGAACAACACCATTAAAGAGCTCCAAGCCAAGGTGACAGAGCTTGAACAGGAAAAGGAAAAAGCCATGAAAGATTTTCATACAAAAACAAGTAAGCTGGAGAAGGAAATGTACAAAACGAACAAAACCATACAAGACATGAAAATAGAATTAGAAACAATAAAGAAAACACAGTCAGAGTTAAAAGAGGAAGTGGAGAACCAAGGGAAGAGAACAGGAACTACGGATGTGAGTATCAACAATAGGATGCAAGAGATGGAAGACAGGATCTCAGGCATGGAAGACTCAGTGGAAGAAATCAGTACAACATCCAAAGAAAATGAGAAGGCTAAAAAATCTCTCACCCACAACATCCAAGAAATCAAGGACACAATGAAAAGACGGAACCTAAGAATTATAGGTATAGAGGAAAGAGAGGACTCCCGACTCCAAGGTCCAGGAAATATCTTCAACAAAATCATAGAGGAAAACTTCCCAAACCTGAAAAAAGAGATGCCAATAAAAATCCAAGAGGCATACAGAACACCAAACAGATTAGACCAGAAAAGAAACTCCTCTCGCCACATAATAATTGAAACCCCAAATGTACAGAACAAAGAAAGAATATTAAAAGCTGTAAGAGAAAAAGGTCAAGTCACATACAATGGCAGACCCATCAGAATTACACCTGACTTCTCCCCAGAAACGATAAAAGCTAGAAGGGCCTGGTCAGATATACTACAAGTCCTAAGAGATCATAGATGCCCAGCCAGACTACTTTACCCAGCAAAACTCTCTATCAACATAGATGGAGAAAACAAGATATTCCATGACAAAATTAAATTTAAACAATATCTACCCACAAACCCAGCCCTACAGAAAATCCTAGAAGGAAAATCCCAACCCAGAGAAGAAAACTCCACCCAAGAAAACAAAGGGAATAGAAAACCCATCAGCAACTAAACCAAAAGAGAAACAGGACCACCACCTATACCAAACTAATGGGAAATAACAACCCCAGGTCACTAATATCCATCAACATCAATGGACTCAACTCCCCAATAAAAAGACATAGGTTTACAGAGTGGATCCGCAAGCAAGACCCTTCCTTATGCTGTATACAAGAGACACATCTAACTACAAAAGATAGACACTGCCTCAGAGTAAAGGGCTGGGAAAAGGTTTTCCAAGCAAATGGACCCAGGAAGCAAGCTGGAGTAGCCATCCTAATATCAAACAAAACAGACTTCCAACTGAAGTTAATGAAGAAAGACAAAGAAGGGCACTATATACTCATTAAAGGGAATATTCATCAAGAGGAAATTTCAATACTGAACATCTATGCCCCAAATACAAAGGCACCTACTTTCGTAAAAGAAACACTTCTAAAACTTAAAGCGCACGTCGATCACAACACATTAGTAGTGGGAGACTTCAACACCCCACTCACAACAAAGGACAGATCATCAAGACAGAAGACAAACAGAGAAATATTGAGACTAACAGAGATCATGAACCAAATGGACCTAACAGATATCTACAGAACGTTTCACCCAAACACAAAGGAATACACCTTTTTCTCAGCACCCCACGGAACCTTCTCCAAAATCGACCACATAATTGGTCACAAAGATAGTCTCAGTAGATACAAGAAAATTGAAATAACACCTTGTATCTTATCAGACCACCACGGAATAAAGCTGGTCTTCAACAGTAAAAGAATCAACAGAAAGCCTACACACACATGGAAATTGAACAGCTCCTTACTGGATGACCACTGGGTCAGGGAAGAAATAAGGAAGGAAATCAAAGACTTCTTAAAATCCAACGACAATGAAGACACAACATACCCAAACCTATGGGATACATTGAAAGCTGTGCTACGAGGAAAGTTCATAGCACTAAGTGCTTTCAAAAAGAAAATTGTGACAGCTCATATTAGTGAACTAACAGCTAAGCTGGGTGAATTGGAAAAAAAAGAAACAAACACTCCCAAGAAGAGCAGAAGACAGGAAATCATCAAACTTAGAGCTGAAATCAACAACTTAGAATCAAAAAGAACTATACAAAGAATCAATGAAACCAAGAGTTGTTTCTTTGAGAAAATCAACAAAATAGACAGACCCCTAGCCAAATTAACTAAAAGGCAAAGGGAAAGAACACAAATCAACAAAATCAGAAATGAAAAGGGAGAAATAACAACAGACATTGAGGAGATCCAGAAAATATTCGGGCATTACTTTAAAAATCTATATTCCACTAAATTTGAAAACCTAAGTGAAATGGACAATTTCCTCGATAAATTCCACCTACCAAAACTAAATCAAAAGCAGAATAACAGCTTAAACAGCCCAATAACACCTAAGGAAATAGAAACAGTCATTAATAATCTCCCAACCAAAAAAAGCCCAGGGCCAGATGGCTTTAGCACGGAATTCTACCGGACCTTCAAAGAGGAACTAACACCATTACTTTTCAAACTCTTCCACCACATAGAAACAGAAAGATCACTGCCAAACTCATTCTATGAGGCCACTGTCATTCTGATTCCTAAACCACACAAAGACCCAACAAAGAAAGAGAACTTCAGACCAATCTCCCTCATGAACATTGATGCAAAAATACTTAATAAAATACTAGCAAACCGAATTCAAGAACACATCAAAAGTATCATACACCATGATCAAGTAGGCTTCATCCCTGGAATGCAGGGATGGTTCAATATACGAAAGTCTATCAATGTAATTCACCACATAAACAAGATGAAAGAAAAAAAACCACATGATAATCTCGCTAGATGCAGAAAAAGCATTTGACAAAATCCAACACCCCTTCATGCTAAAAGTTCTGGAGAGAACGGGCATACAAGGACCATACCTAGAAATAATAAAGGCAATATACAGCAAGCCAGTAGCCAACATCAAATTAAATGGAGAGAAGCTTGAAGCATTTCCTCTAAACTCAGGGACAAGACAAGGATGTCCACTTTCACCATATCTCTTCAATATAGTACTTGAAGTCCTTGCTAGAGCAATAAGACAACTAAAGGAGATCAAAGGGATAAAAATTGGAAATGAAGAAGTCAAATTATCCCTATTCGCAGATGATATGTTAGTATACATAAGCGACCCCAAAAACTCCACCAAAGAACTCTTACAGCTGATAAACAACTTCAGCAAGGTGGCTGGATACAAAATTAACTCAAAAAAATCAGAAGCCCTTCTTTATACAACAAACAAATATACCGAGAAAGAAATAAGGGAAACAACCCCCTTTACAATAGCCACAAACAACATAAAATACCTGGGGGTAACTCTAACCAAGCATGTAAAGGACCCATATAACAAGAACTTCAAGCCCCTGAAGAAAGAAATGGAAGAGGCCTTTAGAAGATGGAAAGATCTCCCATGCTCATGGATAGGTAAAATCAACATAATAAAAATGGCTATCCTACCAAAAGCAATATATAGATTTAATGCAATTCCTATCAAAATACCAACACAATTCTTTATACACCTGGAAAAAGCTAGTCTCAACTTCATATGGAACAACAAAAAGCCCAGAATAGCTAAATCAATCCTGTCCAATGAAAAAACATCTGGAGGTATCACCATCCCAGACTTCAAGCTGTACTACAGAGCAACAGTAATAAAAACAGCATGGTACTGGTATAGAAACAGACCAGTGGATCAATGGAATCGAATTGAAGACCCAAACATGGATCCACACACCTATGGCCAACTAATCTTTGACAAAGAAGCCAAAAACGCACAATGGAAGAAGGACAGCATCTTCAACAAATGGTGCTGGTCCAACTGGATGTCCACTTGCAAAAGAATGAAATTAGACCCATACCTATCACCTTGTACAAAACTTAATTCCAAGTGGATCAAAGACCTTAACATAAGGCCAGCCACACTAAAGATACTAGAAGAAAAAGTAGGAGAAACCCTCGAACTCATTGGCACAGGTGACAACTTCCTGAACAGAACACCAACAGCTCAGGACCTGAGATCAACAATCAATAAATGGGACCTCATGAAACTGAAAAGTTTCTGTAAAGCAAAGGATACTGTCATTCGAACAAAACGGCAACCAACAGACTGGGAGAAAATCTTCACCAACCCCACATCTGATAGAGGGCTATTATCTAAAATCTACAAAGAACTCAAGAAACTAAATGCCAAGAAACCAAAGAATCCAATCAAAAAATGGGAGATGGAGCTAAATAGAGAATTCACAAAGGAGGAATCCCTAAGGGCTGAGAGACACTTGAAGAAATGTTCAACATCCTTAATCATCAGAGAAATGCAACTCAAGACTACCCTGAGATTCCACCTAACACCTGTTAGAATGGCTAAAATAAAGAGCTCAAATGACAGTGCATGCTGGCGAGGGTGTGGAGAAAGGGGTACCCTACTCCATTGCTGGTGGGAGTGCAGGCTTGTGCAACCACTATGGAGGTGTGTCTGGCGATATCTTAGAAATCTAGGAATAACCTTGCCTCAAGACCCAGCCATACCACTTCTGGGTATACACCCAAAGGACCTCTCACGGAGACATAGGGAAGTCTCCTCATCTATGTTCATAGCAGCCTTATTTGTAATAGCTAGAAATTGGAAACAACCCAGATGTCCCTCAACTGAAGAATGGATTAAAAAATTGTGGTACATCTATA
>CAJQZJ010034167.1:642102-695024 GCA_907164525.1 Lophiomys imhausi
TTCTCTTTCCTTTTCCCTTCTTTTTTCCTCTCTTTTTTTTTGTTGATATTCTTTGTTTTTGTGGGTTTGTGTGTTTGTTGGTCTTTTTTTTTTAGTATTCCCCCAGTAGCAATGAGACACCAGTCACTGGCAGTACTGCCTCTTAGGCCCCCGGTGAATGAAGAGGCGCTTGGCCCTCATATGACTCCTGATCTGTGGTGAGAGACTGTTAGGCAGGGACACTCCACCCCAGAGGAACAAGACGGAAGGGTCAGGGGGTAGAGCATGGGAGGGTGGGGCTGGGAATCGGGAAAAGAGGACAATATGATAAGGATGTAACCTGAAGCAACAAACAAATAAATTTATTAACTAGAAGAAAAAAAAAAAAGGCAGGGGGCAGGGCTGAAACACTGTGAATGGAACAGAGGATACAGCCATTCGGCCTGGATTTGCAGACCTCCAGGTGTAGAGAAGACGTGGAGCTAAGGTAAAATACAAGAGAATTGTGGTATTGGCCCATGCCTTTGACTTCAGCGGAGACGGGGGGGGGGCACCTTAGAGTTGGTGGTCTTATGTACTCTGGAGTCATACGGAGCGGGGTGGTGAGGGTGCATACTCTTGGTCCCACCATTCAAGAAGAGTACACCCTTGGTCCCAGCTCCCAGCACACTGGAGACAGAAAGAGGCAGATCCCGGAGTTCAGGGTCAGCCTGATGCAGGGTAAACTCTAAATAGAGAAAGACTTCGATCCAGGAGTGGTGGAACACATCTTTGATCCCTTCAGATGAGAAACACAGGTCCCTGTTCCCAATAATTAGAGTTCAGAGACACACACATGGGATTTGGAGGGACCTAGGTTTGGAGGGTACTTACAAAACGCCTTCTCGATGCAGGCAGATTGTCCTTTGGGATCTCAAAATATATACACTAGAGCTGGTTTAGCTCCAAGGTGACAGAATGATTTCTACTTTAACCCGGATTGAAAGATAACGCTTTGTATGTTGTCAGAAGGCCAAATTTGCTTCAGGAGAAGTACTACCTAGCCCCCCCCATCCCCCCCCAGAAAAAAAAAAGAGGGCAATTGTCCTAGGGTTGGGATTGGGGCAGGGCTCTGCTCTTATCGTTCCAGGAGAATCGAAGTGTCCATTAGGGGAGCCCGGGGACGGCGGACAGCGGTTTTGGAGGTTAGCCCCAGGGACTTCCTACTTTTCCTTTTCTGTATCCTTCTTCCTCTCCTATGTAGGAGTGCATGGGCTTGAGAAAAATGAGATATAGACATAGCACAGGAAGGTCCAAGAAGAAGGGGCAGATTATTGAATATGCCCTTATACCTTTGTATATTGATACAAAATTAGTAGTTTATTTGGCTAAAGTGGTATTGACCATTGTTTATTGTGCAAAAATAAGATTGTATTGGATTACATCGGTATTGATCTTTGTATATTGATACAAAATTAAGATTATAGTTGGCCACAATGGTATTGACCCTTGCATATGGACGTAATATTAAGATTATATTGGGCTACATAGGCATTGATCTTGGTATATTGATACATAATTAAGAGTATATTTAACCACAATTGAATTGATCTTTGTATATTGATACAAATTTAAAGGTAATGCTTCCCAATGGTATCATACCTAGAGATACTTAAAAGTAAAATGTGAAGCTCTGACCTCTTGATACCAACCGTCTAAAACGGTCTAGGATAGTTAAAACAAACTCCTAGTCATGCAAACATGTCTCTTTGTTGGCTACTATGACAGTCTATCACAGATATTCTCTAAACTACCCAGTAATCAAGTTGCTAAGAGACAAGCAACATTTGCTTATCTAAATACAAGAGATGGATACGGCATCTTCAAAAACCCCTTGAGATCTGCAGAATATGGCATTCAAAGATGTTATCTTAAATCAAGATTTTTTTTTTATATCGAGACATATCAGCGCCTGAGGGCAACCCTATTCTACTCCAAGTCGAGGATAAGCATCGAAGAACCTCCACTGTAAGATGGTTGAATTGGTGGCAAGCCTTTCTCTTGGCATGAAAAAACCCCTTGCACCAACTGCAGACAGACTGCTGTCCAAAAAGGACAAAACTTGGTAGCGGGGAAGTCGACAGCCTAACTCTGCCAAGACAGGGTAGGAAAAACCCCTTGCTTCAACTGTAGACAGACTGCTGTCCAAAAAGGACAAAACTTGGAAGCAGGTAAGTCGACAGCCTAGCTCTGCCAAGACAGGGTAGGCGAGTCCTTCATAACCCCTGCTCTACAATCAATGTCTGTCAGAGAAATGGGGCCAAATGACTGAAGATTGATGCTGTAATGTATGGAGAGAAAATGGGAGCTGTCCAGGCAGCCACTGGTATGTCATTTCTTAGTTTGGGAAGCTGCAGCCCTGCACTTCCTATATAATCAGATATATTTGTCCCTCTCAGGTCTCTGAGGTGGTTGAAGAATAGATAGCTAGAGTCTCATAGTTAAATTTTGAGTTGTTTGGGAATCAAGAGGGTGTTCTAAGAAGATGCTTTTTAAATTGTGATGAAAGTTGAGTTGGATATAGAACTTTAAACTCATGGAGATAGATCGACAGTAGAATGTTGAAGTCAGGTGCCAAATACATATAGACTGGACATTGGGATTGTATGCCAAGCCATATAACTCTCATAATTTTGGCCTAATTACCTCTGTTGTTTTGTATTGTATTTATTATTATAAGAGTAAGAGCCATTTGTTGGACTGAAAGGGGGAGCTGTTGGGGGGAAAAGATATATCTTAAACTTAAAAAAAAAAAGGAAGGGGATGAGTGGGTTGAGGTGGAAGAGGGTGGGAGGGTGGGACTGGAGGCGGGGTAGGGAGGGGATTTCAATTGAGATGTAACTTGAAGAAATAAAAAATAAAGTAAAAAAATAAAAAAGTATCATACACCATGATCAAGTAGGCTTCATCCCAGGGATGCAGGGATGGTTCAACATACGAAAATCTATCAACATCATTCACCATATAAACAAGATGAAAGAAAAAAACCACATGATAATCTCGCTAGATGCAGAAAAAGCATTTGACAAAATTCAACACCCCTTCATGCTAAAAGTTCTGGAGAGAATGGGCATACAAGGGCCGTACCTAGAAATAATAAAGTCAATATACAGCAGGCCAGTGGCCAACATCAAAATAAATGGTGGGAAACTTGAAGCATTTCCTCTAAACTCAGGGACAAGACAAGGATGTCCACTTTCACCATATCTCTTCAATATAGTACTTGAAGTTCTTGCTAGAGCAATAAGACAACTAAAGGAGATCAAGGGGATAAAAATCAGAAACGAAGAAGTCAAATTATCCCTATTTGCAGATGATATGATAGTATACATAAGCGACCCCAAAAATTCCACCAGAGAACACTTACAGCTGATAAACACCTTCAGCAAGGTGGCTGGATACAAAATTAATTAAAAAAATCAGAAGCCCTTCTTTATAAAACAAACAAATGGGTTGAGAAAGAAATAAGGGAAACAACCCCCTTCACAATAGCCACAAACAAAATAAAATACCTTGGTAACTCTAACCAAGCAAGTAAAGGACCTGGAAAACAAGAACTTCAAACCCTTGAAGAAAGAAATGGAAGCGGCCTTTAGAAGATGGAAAGATCTCCCATGCTCAAGGATAGGTAGGATCAACATAATAAAAATGGCCATCTTACCAAAAGCAATATATAGATTCAATGCAATTCCTATCAAAATACCAACACAATTTTTTATAGACTTGCAAAGAGCTAGTCTCAGTTTCATATGGAACAACAAAAAGACCAGAATAGCTAAATCAATCCTGTACAATAAAAAAACATCTTGAGGTATCACCATCCCAGATTTCAAGCTGTACTAGAGAGCAATAGTTGTAAAAACAGCATGGTATTGGTATAGAAACAGACCAGTAGATCAATGGAATCGAGTTGAAGATCCAGAAATAGACCCACACACTTATGGCCGCCTAATTTTTTACAAAGAAGCCAAAATGGCACAATGGAAGAAGGACAGCATCTTCAACAAATGATGCTGGTCCAACTGGATGTCCATTTGTAAAAGAATGAAGCTAGACCCATACTTATCACCTTGTACAAAACTTAAGTCCAAGTGGATCAAAGACCTTAACATAAGGCCGGTCACACTAAATGTACTAGAAGATAAAGTGGGAGAAAACCTCGAACTAATTGGCACAGGCGACAACTTCCTGAACACAACACCAACAGCTCAGGACTTGAGATCAACAATCAATAAATGGGACCTCATGAAACTGAAAAGCTTCTGTAAGGCAAAGGACACTGTCATTCGAACAAAACGGCAGCCTACAGACTGGGAGAAAATCTTCACCAACCCCACATCTGATAGAGGGCTAATATCCAAAATCTACAAAGAACTCAAGAAACTAAATGCCAAGAAACCAAATAATCCAATCAAAAAATGGGGGACAGAGCCAAATAGAGAATTCACAAAGGAGGAATCCCTAATGGCTGAGAGACACTTGAAGAAATGCTCAACATCCTTAATCATCAGAGAAATGCAACTCAAGATGACTCTGAGATTCCATCTCACACCTGTCAGAATGGCTAGGATTAAAAACTCAAATGACAGCACATGCTGGCGAGGGTGTGGAGAAAGGGGTACCCTACTCCATTGCTGGTGGGAGTGCAGGCTTGTGCAACCACTATGGAGGTCGGTCTGGCGATTTCTTAGAAAACTTGGAATAGCTCTGCCTCAGGACCCAGCCATACCACTTCTGGGTATACGCCCAATGCCTCTTCACGGAATCATAAGGAAGTTTCCTCATCTATGTTTATAGCAGCCTTATTTGTAATAGCTAGAAACTGGAAACAACCCAGATGTCCCTCAACCGAAGAATGGGTTAAAAAACTGTGGTACATCTAAACAATGGAATATTATTCAGCTATCAGAAACAATGAAATTATGCAATTTGCAGCCAAATGGATGGAAAAGCTCATCCTGAGTGAACTAACCCAGACTCAGAAGGACACATATGGCATCTATTCACTTATAGTAGGATTTTAGCTATATAGTAGAAGGTATCAAAACTACAACTAACACACCAAAGGGAACTTGGACATAGACTTCTTATTTTTAATTCTTATTTATTTATTTTTTATATATTAGTTATATTTTTTCTATTTTTTAGTCTTTTTATCTATTGTATGCTTATTGATTTGTTTGTTTAGTAGTTCTCTCTCCCAGGCAACGAGACACTTTTCACTGATGGTACTGCTTCATAGATCTCCAATGAATGAAGAGGCTCTTGGCCCTCATATGACCTCTCAACTGAGATGAGGGACTGTTATATAAGGACACCCCACCCCAGAGAAATGGGATGGAAGGGTTAGGAGGTAAAGAAAAAAAATGAAATGTGATGTTTCGGCCTTTTACTAGTAACTGTCATGAACTGTTTAGGATAATTAAGAAATGCAAACTAATGGTTATGCAAGCCAGTCATTCTGTTAGGTACTATGACAGCCTATTATAGTTACTTTCTAAGCTTATCAGAAATAAACCTGCTAAGAGACAAGCAACATCTGCTTATCCTTATATAAGAGATAGATAGGGCCTCTTCAAAAACCTCAAGAGATCTGCAGAATATGGCATTCAAAGATGTTTTCATAACTTTAGATTTTTTTTATAACAAGAAATATCAACTCCTGACAGCACCCCCTATTCTCTTCCAAGTAGAAGATGAACATCGAAGAATCTCCAGTGGGAGATGATTGAATTAGTCGCAAGCCTATCTCTTGGTAGGAAAAGCCCCTTGCTCCAACTGTAGACAGAATGCTGTCCAAAAAGGACAAAACCTGGAAGCAGGTAAGTCGACAGCCTAGCTCTGCCAAGACAGGGTAGGTAAGTCCTTCATAACCCCTGCTCTACAATCAATGTCTGTCAGAGAAGCGGGGCCATACGACTGAACAGCGATGCTGTAATGTATGGAGAGAAAATGGGAACTGTCCAGGCAGCCACTGGTATGCCATTTCTTAGTTTGGTAAGCTGCAGACCCTGTACTTCCTATAAAATCAGATATATTTATCCCTCTCAGGTCTCTGAGGTGATTGAAGAACAGATAGATAAAGTCTCATAATTAAATTTTGAGTTGTTTAGGAGTCAAGAGAGTGTTATAGATCTAAGAAGATACTTTTAAAATTGTGTTGCAATTAGTATGAATGTTGAGTCAGATATAGAACTTTAAAGTCATGGAGATATTTAGATAGTAGAATTTTAAAGTCAGGTACCAAACACATATGGACTGGTCAGTGGGAATGTACGTTAAGCCTTATAACCCTCATAACTGTGGCCTAATTACCTCTGTTGTACTGTATTGTATTTATTATTATAGGAGAAAGTGCCATTTGTTGGACTGAAAGGAGAAACTGTAGGGGAAAATAAGATATACCTTAAACTTAAAAGAAAAAAGAGGGAAGAGGATGGGGGGTTGAGGGTGGGAGGGTGGGACTGGAGGGGGAATAGGGAGGGGACTGCGATTGAGATGTAACTTGAAGAAATAAAAAAATAAAGAAAAAAAAAGATCTGAAGGACAAAAAGGGAAAGCATTATCATTTCAGGGAGAACCAATAACGCATGGAGGAAAGATATCCCTCACTGGTAATAATACATGAAGGGGGGAGAGAGAGAATACAGGCTTGCTGACTGTTCTGTCTATCCCTCTCCTACCAATGCCTCCTCTTGGTGAAACTAATTGGAAGTTAATAAGGAAAGGAAGAAGGAATAAAAGACAGAAAAGGGTGAATGGAGGAAGGGAAGAAAGGAAAGTGATGTTGGGGAGGGAAATAAGAAAGAATGTGGAGGAAGGAAGGGAGAGAAGAAGGAAGAAGATAAAAGAAAGAGAGGAAGGGAAAAAGAATGAGGTTACAAAGAAGAAATGGGGGGAAGAAAAGAAAGGAATTGTTATTTAGAGATGTGTGTAGTTAGTAGTATGTTTTGTTACATTGATTTTTACTTTATATGGATGAATGTTTTGCCTGAATGTATTTGTGTAGACCACATGCATGTAGTACCTGTAGAAGCCAGAAGGCATCAGATGCTCTGGAACTGGTGTTACAGATGATTGTAAGATGTCATGTGTGTGATGGGAGCTGAATTTGCTCTGCCAGAGCAGCTAGTGTTCTTAAACTCTGAGATATCTCTTTGGCTACAAATGTGGGTCATATAATAACAATGAGAAACTGCATAAATGTTTCATCCAGGAAAATAACATACTCTGACATTGTACTTAGTTAACTAACTTTCTTTAGTCAGAATCTCATTGTATAGTACACAGTGACCTTGAATTCAGATTCTCCTGTTTCAGGCTTCCAAATACTGACATTTCAGATGTGGTGTACCATATCCAAGTTTTGGATATACATTGTGAAAGCCTTCCCATCATTAGTGTATGGTAAACAGATTACAGAGGGAGGAATGAAAGTAGGGAATCTGAGCAGGAAGTATTAACAGCTTGGATGGCAGATACAGTGAGGATGAGGAAAATAATGGACCCAAGGTGATATGTCCTGGACCAAGCATTCTGATGGTTAAAAAATGGGATGAAAGAAAGGAGGAGGCTAGGATGCTTTTAGATGTCATGTTTTAGTAACTAATTCGTTTTCGTAGACTGTTATCCCACTAACTCTATGTCAATGACTTTCACTGTTTTATTCACTACTGTCCCTCAAGCTATTGTCTGGGATTCAACAAAGCCATCAAATATCCCTCTGGAGCACAGGAGTCCATTATATCAATTTTTATCTCTTTTCATTGATGGGGTAGTCAAAAACTCTATATGTAATTAAATGTTATTTACTGGCTGCCCATAAAATCTGGTCACACTTCAGACCAGCATATTGTTATGCACACATGTCTTTGTTATGTAAACTTTGCTCTACCTAATTTAAAGTTGATTGGTTAATAAAATGCATGCAGCCTCCATTGAGGATAAGACTGGAAGGAGGGGAGAAAAGTTCAGGGACTTGGAGGTAACAGAGGATCACAGGAGAGGGAAGAGAGGAGAGAAGGAGGAGGAAGGAGATACCATGGGAAAGGTGAAAGAGGAAAAGCACACATGGCCAACAGCAGCATGCTCTGAGGACCAGACCATATGGAATTTGCAAGTCCTTTAGGGGGCTTTGACTAGGAAGCTGAAAGCTAGCCTAGAGGGTTAAGATTGCTCAGCACCAGGCTTAAGGTTTAATAAAAACTAACAGGTTTTTGTGTGTTTATTTTTAAGTGTTGGGTTAAGGAATAACTCCACTGCCCTATTAATCATAAGTATCAATTATAATTGTTAATATTTCATGCAACATTTCCTCCAGAATAATTCCTTTTCTCAATAATTATTATTTAATATCATTAGCGAAATGGTCCTATAATCATTTCTACATCCTTATAAAGGATACTGTACCCTCTAGTTTTTGTCAACTTAACAAAAAATAGCTTGGGAAGAAGAAACTTCAGTTGAGAAATTGCTTCCATCTGCTTGCCCTGTGCTCATGTCTGTGGGGCATTTTATTGATTAATGATTGATGTGAGAGGGCCTCGCCCACTATGTGTGGTGTCACCATTGGGCAGGTAATTCTGAATTAAATAAGAAAGCAAACCTGTAAACAGTATTTTTCTTTGTCCTTTTCTTCAGTTCCTACTTCCAGATTTCTATCTTGGCTTTCCTAACATTGACTGTAACCTATAAGCCAATGAACCTTTTCCTTTCAAGTTTGGTTTTGGTCATAGTGTTTATCATAACAATGAAAAAGAAAACTAGGATGGAAAATAAAATCTTTGGATGCCGAAATCTTATTTATCTTTTATATATTTATTTATTTGTTTGTTTATTAATAGGGTTCATGTAGCCCAGGCTGAACTCAAACTCACTATGTAACCCAGAATAACTGTGAACTCCTTGATATTCCTTCCTCTACATCCCAAGTACTGATGTGACAGTTGTGTGTGATTGTGTTTTCTGGTGAGCTGGATTTGAACAAACAGCTTTCTTCATGCAAGGCAAGCGCTTGTACCAAATGAATCCCAGTCCCTGTTCTCATATCACTTAAAAAAAAAAAATGGAATAGTACTGTTGGCCCTCTTTCTAGATTCCACATTTGAGGACTACCCATTGTCCTCAATAGCACATTGAAAATATTTTTTAAAGTGAAATTGAATTTGTGTTAGTCATAGACTTTTTACTTTTTGATCATTATTCCCTGCAAAATAGCATACAACATTCTCCTAGTATTGGGTATTATATGTCATCTAGGGAAATTATAAGGTATAATGAAGGGTGTGCGTAAGTTACATTCAAATTCTTTGCTATTTTATATAAGAAGCATAAACAACTTCAGATATTGGTGTGTGTAAAGGGCCCTCAAATAATAACTTGTCAATTAATAGAAAATTTACTTATCTCTGCTTAGCATTGACCATGTCTTAAGTCTTGGATGAACTTTCTTTTAAGTCAGCTAAATCTAGAGATTGTACTATTAATTTCAATAACACTCAACCTTTCCTTTAGATATGTGAAAGATAAGTTCTTATAGGCTCTGAGGACATGGTTGTGACATTTTGACCAAGAGGTAACTGTACAAGAATTACAAAGTCATCTACCAGAAATAAACAGTACATGTTACTTTTTGGTAGTTAGCCAGGGAAAGCAGAAAACTGGGTAAAATTACATCTCATGGCCCAGAAAAGAAGTTATGCTGAATTTTGCATTTCCCAGATATCTCATGGGAAAATTACAAAATTCCTCACATTTCAGAAAGTCTTAGACTATTACACAACCAAAATGGACTTGAAATAACTTCCTGAGGTATTTGGGTGGTGAGGATTCTGGAGCTACTTTAAACATAGAATAAGTGGATACTATTATCAATTAGCCATTTCTACAAGGTAGGGGTTTGGGTAGAAATGGATACTATTAACAAGTGATTAAAGAGGACTTGATGCAGTTGGAAATGGGTGCTACTATCAACTGGTAATATCTATCATGAAAGAAGTCTTGGTTTAGATGGGAATGAATGCTATTATAGGCAGGTGAGATTTACTATACAAGAAGGGTGGGTATAGCTGCTACCTAGCTGTCTTAAATAAATATTAGAATCACTTAAGATTTTAAAAAGTGAAAGAAAATAAGGTGTGTATGCATTTCCAGAAAGATACTTCATTTCTTTTTTCTTTGGAGGAAGAAGTACATGTCTTGTAGTTCTACCATGCATAAGGCGTTGTGTTACCAGAAGCAAAACATGTTTGCTCAATATCAAATTTATGCAAAGTGAACATTTTATTCAAAAGTGAAGAAAATATAAGAATTTATTATATATTTATTTCTAAAAATCAAGCCAGAAATTAAAAGTGAATACTGTTTGATCTGCCTAAAAGAATCTATCATATACCACAGATATACCTATATAACTATGTTTATCCTAGTACTATTCATAAATATGAGCCCATGTACCCTACCACAGATGAAAAGAAAAAGAAAATGTGGTAATAGTCACAATTGAATATTATCCTTCTATAAAGAATGAAATTATGATATTTGCAAAAAATGGGTGAAACTGTACAGAATCATGTTAAGTGAAACAAGCCACTCAAAAAGACACATGTCACACATTTTATTTTATATGGAGAATCTAGATTTAAAAATAAGATGTAAAACTTAGGAAATTAGAAGAACTATTTGGGAAGAGAAAAGAGATAAGAGAGAGTTAGCAATTCTGGCAATGGAAGGTGAACCTGAGAAGAATACATTTGATGTATGTATGAAAATGGCATAATGACAAACCAGTGACTACCTGGACAGTTGCCATTTTCTCTCCATACATTCCAGCATCAGTCTTCAGCCTTTTGGTCCTGTTTCTCTGACAGACATTTATTGAAGAGCAGGGATTATGAAGGACTAACCTACCCTGTCTTGGCAGAGCTAGGCTGTAGACTTCCCTGCTACCAAGTTTTGTCCTTTTTGGACAGCAGTCTGTCTGCAGTTGAAGCAAGGAGTTTTTACATGCCAAGAGATAGGCTTGCCACTAACTCAACCATCTCACACTGGATATTCTTCGATGCTTATCTTCTACTTTGAGTAGAATAGGGGGTGCTCTCAGGAGCTGATATGTCATGATATCAAAAAAAATCTTAATTTAAGACCACATCTTTGAATGCCATATTCTGCAGATCTCTTGGGGTTTTTGAAGATGCCCTATCTATCTCTTGTATTTACATAAGCAAATGTTGCTTGTCTCTTAACAACTTGATTACTGAGTACTGATTTCTTAGTATTGGAAGCTGCAGGCCCTGCACTTCCTATATAATCATATATATTTATCCTTCTCAGCTCTCTGAGGTGGTTGAAGAATAGACAGCTTGAGTCTCATAGCTAAATTTTGAGTTGTTTAGGAATCAAGAGGGCATTCTAGATATAAGAAGATGGTTGTAATAGTGATGCAAGTTAGTATGAAAGCTAAATCAGTTATAGAACTTTAAACTCATGGAGATGGTTAGAAGGTAGAAGGTTAAAGTCAGGGGCCAAAAATGTATGAACTGGACATTGGGAAGGTATACTGGGCCATTTAACTCTTATAAATGTGGCATATTTAATTCTGCTGTTTTGTATAGAATTTACTGTTATAAGAGAAAGAACCATTTGTTGGATTGAAAAGGGAAGCTGTTGGGGGGGGAAGAGGGTGGAAGGGTGGGACAGGAAGGGGGAATAGGGAAGGGTTTGTGCCTGAGATGTAACTTGAAGAAAAAAAATAAAGTACTTATATAAAATAAAAAAAGAAAATGGCATAATGAAACCAACTATTATATGCATTATTGTACATAATATGTACATATTATTATATATAACTGATATATACTGACTTTACAAAATGATTGATAAAAGTGTTTCTATACCTCTCTTACTTGTAAAGCTTGTTTTAAAAGGATATATGCACCAAAGGGAACAGGAACATCGATTTTGTTACCCGTCAATGAGACACTTTGCCCTAGTGGTGCTGCCTTGTAGGGCCCCAGTGTGTGAGGAGGCTCTTGGCCCTCATATGACTGCTGAACTGGGGTGGGGGACTGATATGTAGGGACACTTCACTCCAGAGAAGTGGGCTGGAAGGGATAGGGAGTAGAGGGTGGGAGGGCAGGACTGGGAGGGCTGGAAAGAGGGCACTGTGATGGAGATGTAACCTAAAACAATAAATAAACATAAAAATCACTTAAAAAGGATGTAAAATGTAACTAGTTAGGTTCATAGTATAATAGTGAATAGCATTCAGTATTTAAGTCAGATTTTATCTTTCAACTTTGTTGTCACCATTATCATCATTATTGTAATTTTTACTATCATCATTATTATTGTCATCACATCCATCATTATAATCACATATCACCATAATCAATATGGTCATCATTGCTATCAGCATCATTTTCAAATGCCATTATTATAATCAATAATATAAACACCATAATCAATGCTGTCATCATAACTACCACAACCATCACCATTAATACTACCACCACTGACATCATCATCAACATCAGCAATCATCATCATTTTTATCACCACCATCATCACTACCATTGCTGTTACTGCTATGGTCATCCTATTATAACCACCATTACTTATACTATCTCTGTCAACACCATTATCAATACCATCACTATCAATACCATCATTTCTCTATCAGACCACCATCATCATTAGCATCATCACTCCCACCATTATTAACACTGTCACTATTACTATCAACACCATCATATTCATCACTATCATCACCAATTTCATAACCATTAGTAGGATCATCACCACTGTCATTAACCAACTACCACCAACTCCATCATCATCATAACTATCACCCAACAGTATCTGCACTATCACTATATCTTTACTCAGTATAACCAATATCACCATTGCAGCTATCATCAGCATCATCACAAACACCATCATTATCAACACTAGCATAATAAAAATCATCATATCATCACTTTCACAATTACCTTTACCATCTCCATAATCATTACCATCATCATGATCACTTTCATCAACACTATAAACAATACCATCACAATTATCATTATAAACACCAATATCAATACCATCAAAGTTGGCCCAAATTACAGAATATGAGGGCAGAGACTTTGTGTGTGTATATTTGTCTCCCAGTATCTGGTACAGATTAGATGCTCAACTGGGGTTTTGGTTGATAAAATTGCTAGATTTACTATGACATCCCATCTTTGACTATATAATGCTAGAGGCACTGGCATTTTTCATGCTCCTTCTAACATCAGTTCCACAAAACTGGCTCTTACCTGTGGTTCTGGAGAAGAAGTGAGCCCCAGAGGTTCCCAGATTTACTGTAGTAGTCCCAGGAGCTAAGAAGAAACCAGCATTAGTGAAAATGCAAGTTACTCTCAGCATAAATATTAGAAAGAGACAATTTATATAATTTTTGCATGCAAAGATTGAATTGGGACTGTCTTGGAAGTGGACAAAGAGATGGTTTAAATAACAGCCCTCCTAAATCCTTCGCTCCAGGCAAAGAACATGAGAGCCATGGGGAGATGTCAGCTCCTCTTTGCTTGGTGTAGGATGGGCAGTCCTGGAACATCTGTTGAATACTCACTGCTGGTGGTAATTGCAGAGCTCTGGTTGGTGAAACCTGCAGTAACAACAGAGGATAAGAGAGGGGGGTCAGGGTTAAGAGACAGAAATGTGTTGTGGTTTGAATGTAAAATGGCCTTCACTGTCCATAGTGTTCAAACATTTGGACCCATGCTGGTGGTACTCTTTTGGGAGGCTGTGAAATCTTAGGGACATAGGACCTAGATGTTGGTAATAAACCACCAACAGTACAGTTTTAAAGACATGCTGCCCTGGGTTCTGGTTTAGAATCTGTGCTTTCTGAATCTGTAACAAGCAGCACCATGAGCTGGTATGAGGGAACTGTTGCAAACACCATACCTTCCCTTCTTGATAAACTGTCCCTTATGTAACTGTGAACCCAAATAAACCTATCTCCCCTTAAGTCGTTTCTGTCAGGTATTCTGCAGTAAAAGTAATTGAGCCAAGTACCATAATGGATTGGGGTTCATGAAGTAAGGGTTATCAAGGATTCTCTATCAGAGAAGAGTGATATCAGTTTAAACTGAGGGACAAATGAGATCCCAACTTGAGTCAGCACCTATTGAACACATGGCCAAACCCTTAAGAACCAGGCCAGGACAGTTCCCAAAGCCAGAGAGTAGATATTGCCAATCTGAGAAGAAATTTCAGCCACATTCCAGTTGCTTACATGTTTATCATCATCCCTCGCAGAACTTGTCCTTACTGAACACAGAACACTGTTGAGGCTTTGTTACCATGGTTATAGGACAGTGCTGAATTAGATTTAGTTTCAAAACATACTGTTCCTCATCACTAGCTGTATGACTGTGGATGTGTCTCCTGACCATATCTCAGTTCCTTCCACTGTAAATCAGGAGAACATAATGTGTAGGGAAATTATAAAGGCTAGATAACTGCATATAAATAACAAAGGATATCAGTCAGTTTATTGATGCATGCCTATAATTCCAGTACTCAAGAGGCAGAGGTGGAGACACTCCAAGTTAGAAGTCAGTGTGGGCTACACAGGAAGATCATGTATCAAAATAAAAATGCAAGGGGAGGACTACAAATTAGATAAGTGGTAGAATACTTGTGTAGCATGGCCCTGGGTTTGATTGCTAGCACTGAAAACAGAAAAATCAAGAAGACAATAAAGAAAAGAAAAGAGGAGAGAGAGAAAAATCCCTCAAAGGCATTGAATTGAGTAGAAAAGTAGCTGATCCTAAAAGTGATACCTTATATTTTTCCATTTATGTAATATTCTTTAAATGATATTAATACAGAGAAGGAAAACAAATTAGTGATTGCTAATGGTTGGAATGATATGAGACAAATTTTGTAGGGAATAAACAGTTCTAGACCTTGATTGTGGTAGTGGCTTTAGGAATCTGTTCACATGTAGAAACACATACATGGACAGGTGCTTACATAACTAGTGTCCCATTAAGCTTTATTTGTCAATAAATAAAACCTCCATTGAGAATTGTCTAGAAAAGATTGGCCTGTGGTTATGTCTATAGGTGGTTCTTTATTATTTGTTATAGGAGAGCCCTTCCCACTGTGGGTGGCACCATTCCAAAGTACCCAGTTCTGAGATGTTTAAGAAAATGAGTTAAGTTTCAGAATGTAAGTAAGCTAGAAAGCAAGCCAGCAAGCACAATTCTTCCATGGTTCCTGCCTCCAAGTTCTTGTTGTGTATTCCTATATTGATTTTCCTCAATGATGGACTGTTAACTGGAAGAATAAGTCAAGATGAGAATCAAAGGTCTTTCTTAAAATTGCTGTTGTTCAGAATGCTTTGTCATAGCAAAGGAGAAGCAAATTAGAGCAACTAGTAATATCTGACTAAAGTCTATAAAGTTTAATAATGTCATTTCCTTTACTTTTATATATACCAGGGTTACATAAGGTCTAGCCATCAGGGGAAAATAAGTGTATGACATAAAAAAGTTTTTGCTAATTTCTAACAGCTCTGTTATCTATTATTATTATTTATTCAAAACAAAAATTAAAGAATATAAAACCATACAGAATATGGAGTGACACATGGGAAGGGTAAAATTTAATAACTGTCTATTATTTTTAGACAGGTTCTGTTTATCATAGGCTGGTCTCAAGCTCTCTGTGTAGCCAAAGATGAGCTTGAACTTCTGATCCTCTTATTTCTTCCACTTGAATTCTGGAATAACAGGTGTATGGCCCCACGCCTAATTTTATGGGTTGCTGTGGATTGAACATTGGGCTTTATGCCTGGTGGGTGAGTGTTCCACTAACTGAGGGGCATCCCTAGTACCTCTCTTAGTGTTTTCTATTATTAATTATAATTACACACCTCACTTCAAGTTACCCAAAAGTCTGAGCAATTAAGATCACTTCTTGCTCTACCAGAGGACCCAGATTAATTCACAGCACCACATCTAGTGACTCACAAATGCCTACCTACAACTCGAATCACAGGGGATTGGACATTCTCTTCTGGCCACTGTAGACACCTACACATGCAGAGTAGACACATACATATTCACACAAAATTAAAATAAATCAAAACCCTGGTTTTGGGCATGTTACTTTTAATCATTCTACTACTGAGATACAAGTGATAGGATTAAAGGAGTCACCATTTGAGTCTTACTTTGAAGTTTTAAATAAGTATATCATTTGGTAGTTGGGGAAAGTGAAGCACTGTGAGAATATATAAGTTGTCCAAGATTGATATGGATAGAGATTGGAGGGTAGCATATCTTCTGTTCTTGAGAAATTCAAAGAACAAGAAGCAAACATGAACATTCTGGGTTTTCTCAATCATTTCCAAAGCCCTATGTTTGAGACTGGGATAATTGGTTTCCTAGAAGGAGTTGAAGAGAGGTCACCTACCCATAGTGGTGATAGGTTGTGTGGTGGAGGTCTCTGTGAAAGACAGAGAGGAGGTCACAGGGGCTGAAGAGAAATGGATTGGAGTGAAAAATGGTATTTGAGGTAGTGCATGAATGTCACAAGAAAGCATATGTGCTCTCCAAATTGGGCCATATGGTGGTGGAAGTGAAAGTCCAGGTTTTAATTTATTTTTTTCTTCTCTATGATCTTGGATTCAGTAGTGGAATAGATCAGGTGCAGTGAACATAACCATCAGACTTTTAAGTACTCACTGTTGGTAGTGGAAGCAGAGGTTCTTTTATGAGTAAAACCTGCAGTGAGAACAGGAGAAAATCAGGTTGGAAGGACAGAAATGATTATGATATACCTGAGGCCCACCAGCCACACCTCCAGATGAGACTTCAAGTCAACACTTAGTATCTCAGTGACTCATGAACTTAAAATTTACTTAGGAGAGGAAACACACTTACATTTCTCCTAGTTTTTGTTTCTGAATCTTGTCCTCCCATTTCCTCCTCTATTCCTTCCCTTCTTCCTTCCTTCCTTATGATACTAGTGATCAAACCAAGACTCTTGACCATACTAGGCAAACTCAAGGAGTACAGGCATGAACCACAATTCCTGACTCAGGATGATGTTTCAAATGCAAGCTTTGGATAGAAGCAAGGCTCAGAGAATATGGCTGCACACATAGCAAACATGATAGAGGCATTTTAGCACAACTGAGATATGGGGCTGTATACTAATAAATCCAGCACTCAACACAGGCTGAATTAAGAGAATTACCATTTCAGGAAAGAATTGGTTACATTTTTAGTGCTAGGCTAGCCTCGGCAATATAGCAAGATTTATCACAAAGAAAAAGAAAACAACAAATACTCCAAGACTTGAAACAATTTTTAACCATGATTGGATTCAACCAGAGATGGTCTTTTATATGGAAGAGAAAGGATTTTGTTAGGTTAGACACCTGTTCAAATAGTGCATTTGTAATGCAATGATTCAGAGAAAAGAGAAGGACTTGAAGACTCAAAGCTTATGTGTGTCCTTAAGTCAGCAGTTGGTTGTTCCGATTAGAGATGATTTATAGGAAGGGTCCTGTGATCAACCAGAAAGCCCACTTGTTTTAGAGTAGCATTCTGATCTTCAGTTTATGATTCCTAAGGAGATGCTCACCATTGATGTACAGACTGTCCTTTTGTAAAGTGAAGGCTCCTAGCTGGGTGACACCATGGGTCTTATGGCTCAGTTCCCAGTACAGTTTCTCTCTGTCCAGCTGAAGGCCCATAGGATCAGACTGGTAAGTGCAAACAGCATCCACTCCAGTGGCTGTTCCATCTTTCTCAGACCTAGAAAGGAAAAGAGACAGAGATGGTAAAATGGAGATTCTGAGATCAGGGTTCAGAAAAGTTTCACTGAGGAATAAAAGAAGTGAAATTATGTATGAGGAATTAATGGCCTTGGTGCCAGGAGACAATGAACAAAAGAGCCAAGGTACTTGACATGTCTGTATTTGTGCTATCCTTTAACATGACATCTATAACATGACTTCACATGCCCTAGTAACAGAAATATAACAATGGAGGTGGAAAAGGAATCTGCAAAGAAGGTAAATAACAACAGCAAAAAACAAAACCAAATTCAACTGGTTTAATTCTTATTCAACCATTGGTTAATGCCAGATATATTTCTCCACACTTCTACAACTTATTTTTATGTGTGAAATGAGTCCACAGTTTCAGACATGTGATGGTTAGTTTTAAATGGCAGCCTGACACAAGCTGCACTTGCCTAGGAAAATTCTATGGATAAGGTCAGTTTGTCAACAAGTCTATGAGAAACTCTCTTGATTGTTACTTGGTGTAGGAAGACCCAGAACACTGTGGATTGTACCAATTCTGAGCCTGTTAGAATGAAGAAATCTAGCAACCAGGAAGCAGAGAAATGGGTGCATTAATTTTCCTCTAATATAGACTGTGGGAATGATGTGACCAGCTGTCTCAAGTTCTTTCCACAGTAACTTCTCCACATGAAGAGCTGTAGTCTAGAACTGTAAGTCTAGTAAATATTTCTATATGGATATTGCTTTTTGTTATAGTATTTTATCACAGCAACAGAAATGAAATTATAACAAAACTTAACAGGAATTGCTCAATAAAATCACACATCATTGTCTCCTGAAAGAAAGAGGGGCTGACATTTTCTAGCCTGAAAGGGAAAGGGCTAGAGAGGAGTTGGTGGTCACCTGTGCCTACAACACTAGGAACAGGAAGTTAGGAAATAGCTCCTGGTGATCTTCTACCTGCCCTGCATAACTCCTCTGGAGTTCTTACCTCAACGAGATCAGTCTGCAGCCAGAATAAAGAAGCCCAATACTGCTATTCTTGAACATGGGTTTGAGCTGTTGATAAAAGAGAAGGTGAGCCAAGGGGCCAAAGGATACAAGAACGAGATGATACAGGGTGAGCCTAAAATGATTCTGACCAGGAGATTCAAGATCCTTTCTGTGTTGTTGAATATTTCAGATCCTTTGGATCCCATGCCCTCTCTGTGGTGCAGATTGGTTATAGTGAAATTGAGAATGAATGGTACAAGAGATGGGCTTATACCTGCAACAGAAAAGAGAAGTGGGGTGTATAATACACACTGTAACCTGAGATGGCTATGCACATTTACTTTGTGTGTAACAGATCTTCAGAACCTTCTCATCGTACAAACCTATAACTCTAAATAATGAAACAGATACTATTTGTCCTTTCCTACCCAGTAGCAACCAATATTGGTACTTTCTGTTTATATGGATTTTACTACTCTATATCACTGTTATGAGAAAAATCATACAGCATTTCTCTTTTCATGAAGATATTCTCAATATTTTCTATGGAAAATGTGATAATTTCCTTATTTTTGAGCTAGTAATATCCAACTGCATGGATACATTGTATTTATGTTTACCAATTAACCTGCTCATATATACTTGTGTTATTTATATATTTGTACTCTTTGGGTAATGCATATGACAACATGGATGTTAGTGATTTATTCACTCATTTATTTACTTACTGGTGCACCAGTGCGCATGTGTTAGTATATGTGTTTAGTTTATGCGCAAGGAGTATATGCAGGTATATGTACCTAGGAATGCATGGAGGCTAGAAAAAGACTTCCAGTGTTCTGTTCTATCACTTTCTAACCCATTTCCTTGAGACAGGGTCTCACTGATTCTGGCAGAAAGCTTGTACCCAGCAAGCCCCAATGATCTTCCCATTTCTGTGTCCCATAGTGCTGTGGTTACAGTCATATGTGATCATATCTGACTTTTATATTAACTGCTCTTATTCACTGATCCATTTTCCTAGACATAGGTATTTATTTTTGGCACTAATGTGATATAGCCACTATACTATATTTTTGTATACCCTGTAGCATATAGTTGAGTGTTTGTGCCCAGAACCTGACCAAGGGCTCCAATTTGACAGAATTTATGATATAAATCAAGCACTCTATGACAGATACCCAGAATCTTAGTAGAACAAATGCCTACATCTGGAAAAAATAAAGAGAAAGGTCAATAATCATAATCATGACTAAGATTAACAATTCTTTGAAATATTTAAATGAAATTCACATATTAACACATGCAGTTTGCTTCATATATGAGTTGAATTGTTAATCTATAAATAGAAAGAAATGTGAAATAGGTGATAAATACTTGAGGAATGAATAAATGAAATAGAAGTAAATTTCATGGAAGAAACAACCAAAGAATTAGTCACGGTGATAAGAGAGAAAAAAAGCCATGGACCAGTTTAGAATGTAAAGAAAGGTCTATTAACAGAAGGTACTCTAGGAAAGTCTTTCAGATCCATGAATTGAGGTTTGGAAAATGAGAAATCAGAAAGAGTTGCCCTTCATAAATAGCTAGTGTAAAGTATAGGTCCTGTTAGTTGGACCAAGGCTAGGGTACTAGAAGAACAAACTAGAGTCTGGGGTGGCCCAAGCATAAAGCCTACAGAACAGGTTGAGTGGACAGCAGATACCATACAAAACAGTGTTGATGTATCACAGACTCTAGAGATATGAGCCTTAGCTGTAGAGCTTGGAATAGGGATTGTGGGAATTTTGGATTGATGGTACTGCTTTAGAGTACCTGGGGGAATTTCATGTTATTAAATTAACTTCATAGTACAGAAATGTAAATTTTTCTCCTATGGAGTTGACTCTAGAGAAGAGGAGGTCCTGAAGATACTGGAGCATCAGAGCTTTGAGTACTCACTGCTAGTGGTAGGGGTCCAGTACCGATGGTTATAACCTGTAGAAAGGAAAGAAACAGTAATAATGAAGGACTTTTATGTAATCACTAAGAGATGATAAAAGTGTAGACTTGGGAGCCAAAGTCATTATTAAACATTCTGAGGTTTATATATAAATTATTACGATTGACTCTTGTTTAAAAAAATTAAAATTTTATTTATTTATTAAAGTTCCATCCTTGTTGCAGCCCCTTTACTCCTTCAGACCTGGTCCTACCCTCCCACCCTCTTCCCTTTTTCCCCCTTCTCCTTCTCCTCAGATGAGGTGAGTCCCTCACTTATTGATCCACCTTGGTCATCAAGTCCCATGAGAGCTAAGAGCTTCTTTTTACACTGGGGTCCAACAGGATGGTTATGACTGAATCTTACTTGGCCCTTATTATGTGCCTCATTCTGTTATAATATTCACCATGAGTATCATTATCATTAATTTGATTAAAATAATACAATAAGGTTGGAAGGTTCATTACAGAAAGATACTTGCCACTAAACCTGACCATCTGCATTCATTACTTCAGACTCACAAAGAAGGAGGAGAAAACTGACTCCTGCAATATTTCTCTAACTTCAACAATCATATCAAGACATGCATGAACACACACACACACACACACACACACACACACACACACACACAAATAAATAAATAAATAAATAAATAAATAAATAAAATTTTATTTAAAAAATTCAATGCATGAGACAGTTATTCCTAACATAATCTCATACCAGTATATCTTCCTGCACTGGGGATGTCAATGCCAATCATGAATCAGGAAGAGGCTCATGGAACCTTGATGAACTTTTGGCATCTGATACATTTTGGGAGAAGGATAGCCATTGCTTTCAGTTGTGTACCAGATGGTAAGCCCACCAGTCTCTGATGGAAAGTCCCAAACTTGGCTGGGGCTGCACATATGGTCCTGGTTAAAAATCAGTGGATCACAAAAATAAAACAAAAAAGACATGAATGTGGGAAAGGGACCTGTAAGGAGGAAGAGGTAAGAAAAAGAGTTGGAGGGATGTATGAGAGTGGTAGTTTAGAGTAAACAGAATAATATATAAATATATATGTGTGTGTGTGTATGTGTGTATCTATATCTATATGTATATATATGAAATATATATTGATCATATATATGAAATTGTCCAAGAAGAAATTTGTAAAATAAAAAAAATAATTATCATTGCTCTCTCCCCTCTGAGCCAATCTCCACCTGCAAACCCAGACCAAGGCAGCCATCTGAGACTACCAGGTAAGGCCCCCCTCCTACACCCTTTCCTACTAGGTGGCACTGGCAGACCCCACAGCAGTGCAGACCACCATTTCTCCTTTGCACACAGTCTCCTGGGAACCATCTTCACCTCCAACCCCAGACCCAGGCAGTCATCTTAGACCACCAGGTGAGTCCCTCTCTTCCCCTTTGCCTGCCAGGTCACATGCAAAGACCCTAAAGCCATGTGGTTTGCACCCTGCCCTCCTCACTCCATCTCCCGGATGCCATCTGTGCCTGCCACCCCAGATCAAGGCAGCCCTCTGGGACCACTAGTTTCCAACTCTGCCTGTAACCTCAGAACCAGGTAGCCATCAGGAACCACCAGGAGGCCTGCTGCCTCCCAGGAAAACCAGAGGGCTACCAGTTCTACCTGCAATCCTAGAAGCCTACTACCATCATGTGATCACTAGAACCCAGGTATCCTGCTGCAGAAAGTCCTGGATACCGTAACACAGATGAAGAGCAAGAAAACAATCTTAAATCTGATGTTATGAAGATTTTAGAGGCATTAAAAGAGGAAATGAATAAATCCCTAGAAAAATACAGGAAAATATAATCTAACAAATGAAGGAAATGAATAAGAAATATAGTACAAAACAATCAAACAGGAGAAGAATGTCCAAAATATGAAAATGGAAATGCAATAAAGAAAACATAAACTGAGGGAATCCTAGAGATGGAAAACTTAGTAAAGGGAGCAGGAACTACAGACACAAGGATCATCAACAGTATACAAGAGATGGTACAATATCAGGCATAGAAGATGTGATTGAAGAAATTAAAACATTGGTCAAAGAAAATGTTAAATCTAAAAAGTCCCTGACATAAAACATTCAAGTAATCTGGGACACCATGAAAACTCGAACCCAAGGTGGATAACTACACCCAAGAAAACAAAGGAAATAAATAATCCCCAAAACAAAAGAAGGTAATCAGACACACACACATTCTACCACCATTAACATCAAAATAACAGAAAATAGCAATAATTGGTCACTAATATCTCTCAACATCAATGGACTCACTTTCCCAATAAAAAGAAACAGGCTAACAGAATGGATTTGAAAACAGGATCCATCATCCTGCTGCATAGAAGAAAATCACCCCAGCAACAAAGCTAGACATTATGTCAAGGTAAAGGGCTGGAAAGAGGTTTTCCAAGCAAACACACCCAAGAAGCAAGCAGGAGTATAGCACTTCTTGTAACCAATATAATAGGCTTTCAACTAAAACTAATCAAAAGAGATAGGTCAGGAGAATTCATATTTATTAAAGGAAAAATCCACCATGATGACATGTTGATTCTAAATATTTATGCCCCAAATGCAAGGACACCTTTATTTGTAAAGAATCTATACTAAAGCTTAAATAACACATAAATCTGCACACATTAATAATGGGAGACTTTAACAACCCACTCTCTCCAGTGCACAGATCATTGAGACAGAAACTAAACAGAGAAATTATGAAACTGAGACATCATGAATCAAATGGACCTAACAGATATTTACAGAACTTTTCATCCAAACACAAAAGAATATACCTTCTTCTCAACACTTCACAGAACCTTCTGAAAAATTAACCATATACTGGTCACAAAGCAAGCCACAGAAGATACAAGAAAGTTTAAATAACCCCTTGTATATTATCAGATCAGCACGGATTGAAGCTGGATTGCAATGGCAATAGAAACAACAGAACCCACAAATTCATAGACAGTGAACATCTTTCCACTCAGTGGCCACTGGGTCAGGGAAGAAAAAAAGAAAGAAATGAAAAACTTTCTAGAATTCAATGAAAATGAAGGCTCAACACACCCAAATTTATGGGACACCACGAGAGCAGTGCTGAGAAGAAAGTTCATAGCACTAGGTGCCTTCATAAAGAAATTGGAGAGGAGATGAGATCCAAGATGGTGGTGGCCTGCACGGATGCATTTTGAATGCAGGGAAAACAGCTATAACCATAGAGCTATAAGAACCTGAGCAATAATCTGTGTAGTGCGAACCCACTGGGTTTCACCCAGCGCCCCAGAGACCATTAAAAGTCCCTGTGCAGGACTCTCCTCCCCTCTCTCGGACACTCAGAAAAACAGACCAGCAGAAATCACGGAAGCCACTGAATCCAGGAATCATCACCAGCAGAGGGATAGGGTAAGAGCCAATAAAGTAACCAGCAAGCAGCTCCGAACCATAGACAGGGTTACTACCAGCCTCCAGGGCTCCCAGATTCCACACAGGCATTCTGACTATTTAGCAGAAAATTAGAGGACCTGTGGGAACCATTGTGGCCCCAGGCCACAGCACGATCTGAGTGGCAGATATCAGCAGGTCCACAATGCAACAGCATTTTGGCAAATGCAAGCATATTTGGGCTTCCCTAGAGGGGTGCTGGACATACATACAGGCCCCTCTATTGGATTTGCAGTCACTGGGAAGAATACTGCAGCTACACAGAGCAGCGGGATACACTTCCTCCGCCAGCTGGTTATGCTGCAGCTCCACTGCAGTGTACCTGAACTTGGAAGACAGTGGCTCCAATTGCCAGTATTCAAAGTCAGCTCCACACAGACTTAGGAGGAGGGGTGAGAGCAGGCAGAAAGGCGGGCAGCTGGGTTGAAGGCAGCTTTGATCTCCACAGGGTCCAAGTCCTGGGCAGGTTGTGGGGTTAATATCGGACTCTTTTGCTAGTGCTGGCCCTTCCAGGAAACCAGATTCTCAGCATATATAGTTCCACCCCTGGAGCAGTGAGGTTTTGGCCTAGGGCGACTGCTGAGTGACTCAGCCTAAGGGCTTAGTGCTAAGGGCTGAGAGGCACAGTGGTGCCCTGGGGATCACCTAGACAGGCACAAGCACATCTGGACTGGCTCAGCAGGATCAGAACCACCAGATATGCACACTGAGTGCCTACCACTGGGAAACTGTACTCCCTCCCTATTGGATCCTTTCAGGACTCCAGCTGGCGGATTCAACCCCAAACTAGGACCTCCAGAGCCCACAGCATCTGTGCCTGGACACCCAGGACCATAGCAGCAGAGCCGATACGTGCTGAATACCGAGGCTGCAACACAGAGTGAGCTGCACCAGCTCACAGTGCTTCTGGCTATTAGATGCACATTGACACTGAGAACCTTCTGAGAGCAGCTGGGGAGGACCACGAACATGGTCCAACAAGTAAGCTGAAGGAGAGCTACAGCCCCACCCAACAGTCAGTGGCCTGTCAACCTGTACTGTCATTTAAACGAGGACCAGTTGGACCCTAGGAACCTACAGGAACATATCCCACCAAAACCCCTCACCTGAGTCCCCAATTGGGACAAAATAGGAAGGGGTGAGTTCTGGGAGACACACTGAGAACAAAACTCCACACAAGGCCCCATCCAGCCTGTGGAAAGCTACAGATCACCAAGCTATACAACTTCTACACCAAAGCACCCCTCTTGGCACCAAGCCCAGAAGGCACCAGAAACAAACAGCTAAGATCAACAAAATGGTTAAAGCAAAAGAACAGATCAAACAAAAGTCAGGGAAATATGACTCCAACAAAATGCAACTATGCTAGTCCAATTTGATGGATATGTAACCTAAAGCAACAAATAAATAATTAAAAAAATAAATACCTGAACACAAAAGGATTGAACATCAAAAATGTTACTATTAACTTGCCTAATCATTTTTCCATTCTTATTTAGGCCTCAAACAGGTTACCTATATCCCAAATCAGCAGAAAGTAATTTTAAGACAGCGACATCCCAGTCCCAGAAGGTGAGATGCATGATTTTATTTTCCTCCCTTTGCTTATTTGATGGGTTATAGATGTTTGTTGTTCTTGAGATGGATTGGTTACTAGTTGTTAAATGGTCTTGTTAAATAGGTTTTGGAGGTTAGACCCAGGGATTTCTCTCTTTTTCTTTTCTCTATCCTTCCTTCTCTCCCATGTAAGGGGAAAAGACTTTTTAAAAGGGGGATATAGACATAATATAGGAATAATAAAGAAAAAGGCACAGATGATTGAATATGCTCTTATATCTTTGTATATTGATGCAAAATTAAGGTTATATTTGGCTACATATGTATTGATCTTTTTATAAATACATAATTAAGAGTATATTTGACTACATCAGTATTGATCTTTGTATATTGTTACAAAATTAAGGTTAACTCTTTTTAAGGTATTATACTTAGATAACACTTAAAAATGCAATGTGAAATTTTGGCCCATTGATAGCAACTGTTACAAACTGTTTAGGATAATTAAGAGATGCAAACTAATAGTCATTCAAACATGTCATTTGGTTAGGTTCTAGTATAGTTTATCACAGATGTTCTCTAAGTTAAACAGAAATCAAGTTGCTAAGAGACAAGCAACATTTGCTTACTCAAATATAAGGAGATAGATAGGTGGTTCAAAAACCCCAAGAGATCTGTAGACTATGGTATTTTAAAATCTTTTCTTAACTTAAGATTTTTTTGATATTGAGATATGTCAGCTCCTGATGGCACCCCCCCAATTCTACTCCAAGTAGATGATGAACATCAAAGCATCTCCATTTGAGGATGGTTGCATTAGTGGCAAGCCTGTCACTGGGCAAGAAAAATCCCTTGCTTCAATTGCAGATAAGATGCTGTCTGAAAAGGACAGAACTTGGAAACAGGTAGGTTGATTGCCTAGCTCTGCCAAGATAGGGTAGGCAAGTCCTTCATAATTCCTGCTTTACAATTGATGTCTGTCAAAAATACTGGGCCAAAAGGCTGTAGATAGATACTCCAAAGTTATAGAGAAACTGGGCACTGTCCAGGCACCCAGTTGTCTGTCATTTCTTAGTTTTGGAAGTTGCTTGCTCTTTACTTCCTGTTTATTCAGATATATTTATACTTCTCAGGTCTCTGATGTGATTGAACACTAGATAATTATAGTCTCACAGTTAAATTTTAAGTTGTTTAGGAATTCAAAGGATGTTCTAGATCTAAGAAGATGTTTTTAAGTTGGTAATGGAAGTTAGGATAGAAAATGAGTTAGGTATAGAGCTTTAAACTCATGGAGATAGATGGATAATAGAATATTAATGTTAGTTGCCAAATATGTATGGACTGGACATTGGGAATGTATGTTATACCTTATAATTTTCATAATTGTGGCCTAATTATTTGAAAAAATGAGTGTTGGGAGAAGGGGGAAAGGGTGGGAGGGTGGGGCTGGGAGGGGTGGAGGATGGAGGGAGGGGAATGTGATGAAGATGTAAGTTGAAGTAATAAATAAACATTTTAAAAATTTTTTAAAAAGAGAAGGTTAACATATGTAATCTAATTGTATATTCTGTGATGAACAGTCTATAGTCATTAAAACATACATTTTTAGTAAAAAAAGAGAATATATATTTATATAACAGATACTTGTATTTTGAGGGGAATATATGATAATATATAATATATTATATTATTAGATATATAATAATAATCACAATAATATTTATATATTGCAAATGCACATGTTTATGATAAGCACATTTATATTTCTCTATCTGTGAAGATAATTTTATTTCAAAATTTATTTATTTCTTCAAGTTACATCTCAATCACAGCCCCTCCCTCCACCTCTCACTGTCTCACCCTCCTATCCTCTTCCCCTTCTCCCTTATCTCCTCTTTTTTTTATTTAAGGTGTATCTTTTCCCCCAACATTTCCCCCTTTTAGTCCAATAAAAGGGTCCTTTTCTTGTAACAATAAATACAATACATTTCATTAAGAACAGTTAGGCAACAATTGTACAAATTATTAAGAATAACATATATTCCCAATGTCCATCCCATACATATTTGGCAATTAATAACAATATTCTATTATCTATCTATCTCAATGAATTTAAAGATCTATAACTAATTCAGTTTCCATCCTAACTTTCATTACCAACTTAAAAACATCTTCTTAGACCTAGAATATCTTTTTAATTCCTAAATAACTTAAAACTTAACTGTGAGACTGTAACTATGTAGTCTTCAACCACATCAGAAACCTGAGAAGGATACATATATCTGAATAAACAGGAAATGCAGAGAAAGCAGCTTCCAAAACTAAGAAATGACAAACAACTGGGTGCCTGGACAGTCCCCAGTTTCTCTATAACATTGGAATATCTATCTTCAGCCTTTTGGCCCAGTATCTCTGATAGACATAAGTTGTAAGGCAGGAATTATGAAGGACTTGCCCACCCTATCTTGGCAGAGCTAGGCTGTCAACCTACCTGTTTCCAAGTTTTGTCCTTTTCAGACAGCATGCTGTCTACAGTTGAAGCAAGGGATTTTTCTTGCCCAGTGACAGGCTTGCCACTAATGCAACCATCTCCAAATGGAGATGCTTTGATGTTCATCATCTACTTGGAGTAGAATGGGGGGGGGTGCCATCAGGAACTGACATGCCTCAATATAAAAAAAAATCTTAAGTTAAGAAAACATTTTTAAATACTATAGTTTACAGATCTCTTGGGGTTTTTGAAGACTACCTATCTATCTCAAAGGCCTAGAATTTCACATTGCATTTTAAAGAATTTCATAGGTCCAGTACCTTAAAATAGCTAACCTTAATTTTGTATCAATATACAAAGATCTATACCAATGTAACCAAATATAACCTTAATTTTGTATTAATATACTAAGATATAATTGTAGATTCAATATTCTACCCACTTTATCATTCCTGCATGATGTTCATATCCTCTTTCTGTGAAGATAATTTAAATCTTTTGGTCACTCAGCTTCTTTTCTTAACAAAATTTTATGAAACTAGTTTAATGTATGCATATATTTATAATACAGAATTTAAAAATTGTAGCAGGTTGTGGAAGAGATATGTGGGGATAAAAAAATAAAGAAATGGAGAGTTGGGGAGATGGTTCAATAATAAAAGTGTTCGCTGCATGCTCTGGTTAGCTTTAACTGTCAACTTGATATAATCTAGAATTATCTGGGAAGAGAATAAAAACTGAGGAATTACCTAAATCTGATTGACCGACTAGGGATTGTCCTGATTAATTGATGCATGAAGATGCATCCCACTGTGGGCAGCCCCATCCCAAGGGCAAGTGGTAGTCCTAGGCTGTACAAGAAACCTAGTTAAGTATAAGGTTGCCTGGCAACCAGAAAGAAGAATCCCCCAAATTTTCTGACTCGCTTTTTTGGCTATAATGTAGGCTTTCTGATTGGAGGTAAGATATCACTTGATATATATACATAAAGCTGGAGCCTTGAACCTACTAGGCAAGTGACCTGCCTCTGAGCTTCTACCCCAGGAGGAAAAGGAGGAGAAAGAAGAGGCCAAGTAAAAGAAAACTTTCTGTGATGATTTTTATAGAAGGGAATAAAAAAAAAGAGAAGTAGGGAAGGGATGGGGTGGGGAAGAAGAAGGAGGAGGAATAAAAGTAAGAGGAGGAGGCCTGACTTCAATTTTTACTTTGATTTTCCTCAGGGATGGAATGTGACCTAGAATTCTAACAAAGATAAATCCTTTCTTCCCTAAAATTGCTTTGGTTAAGGTATTTATCAGTTACAGAAATGAAACTAGAACTATCATACAAGTGTGAAGACCTGAGATCATTGTTGGGATTCAGAACTGGGACAAGCATCTGGGGTGCCCATTTTACATACCAAAGTAGACCTATTCTCCAGGTTCTCCCAGCATCTCTCAGTTTCAGGGCATGGCTGGCATACCCTGACCTGTACCCTGAACTTTTCATCTCGGGGGCTGGGCTTCCTCTCCTTCAGAGACTCATCATATAATGCAGACATTTTGGTTCCCTCCTCTCCCTCCCTGCATTTCTTCTCTCCTCTCTCCTCTCTCCTCTCTCCTTTCTCTCCTCTCTCCTCTCTCCTTTCTCTCTGCAGGTGCACTCTCTTCCTTTATCCCCCTGCTTTTCTGTCTGCATGGAGACTTCATTGAACCCCTCCTGTGGGGTTGATGAATCTGTCCATGGAGCTGCACCCAATAAACTTGCCTTTATACCTTAATTCCATTGAATTGGCTCATTTCATTAGTGGAGAACACCTATCGGTCATATGCCTAGATACAACATAAAAGATGGTCACTTAGCCTGAGTGTCTCTAAACCTGGTATCCTATAGTGAGGTGAGGAGCAGAGAAAAGAGAATATCCACTAGTTCATTCAATAGGTATCTTGAAGCATATGAGGGGAACAACAAAGAGACCATGTCTCAGAGAATGCGGAAGGCAAGACTAACACCTAATGTTGTCTTCTGGCTTCCACACATGTATTGTGTAACACATATATCTATACTCATACACACCAGTACACACATACATACATAAGCCTATATATGTGCTTACATTATATTTACATATATATTATGTATGTGGATAAAAGTGGTATTTATGACTTGAGAAACTAGGGATAATTTTGATGAAAGTAATAGAATTCTTCAAAGGTAAAAAAAAATGGGGTATCAAATGTAATTGCTAACAATTGGATTTTAACAGAAACTGAAAAGAAAGGGTTGTGTGTGTGTGTGTGTGTGTGTGTGTGTGTGTGTGTGTTTGGAATTGAACCTAGAGTTTTGTGCATATAAGGCAAGTGACCTACCTCTGAGACACACACCAAGAGGAAAAGGAGGAGAAGGAGAAGAAAACTAAAGAAAGAATTTCCCATGACTATTTCTCTGGAGGATGAAGAAGATAGGAGGGAAAGGAAGGTGAAGAAGAAGAGAGGGAAATAGGAGAAGGAAGAGGAATGGGAGGAAGAAAAAGAGGAGGAGGAGGCTATGAAAAGAACTTTCTATGACTATTTTTCTGGATCATGGATTCTATTTCTGATATTCTATCTAAGAGATGAAAATATAGATCAGATATAGACAAAGTTTTGAAAATTTCCAATTATTCATGCATTATTTCATTTGAATTTCAAAGTAATCTTACATCTATGTCTTCATCCATTTCTGTAATGTAACTCTATAGCCTAGAGGGATTCTTTGGCTTGTCAATCATCACACAATATAAACCTGACACTCAAAAATATTCATGCTGTGGAAAAAATAATTTGTGTTAGCCCAGATTTTGTAGCAAACTTTCTATAATTTTAATATTTTCAACATGAAGGATATACAATGTCATATATGACAAGCCTGTAGGCACACCTGTAAGAGATTATGTAAAATTAGGCCAATGCATGCCTGTAAAGTATCATTTCAGTAGATTAATTGAGGTAAAAATATCCCCCCTAAATGTGGATGATTCCATTTCCTAGGCAGATATCCTGAAGTATATAGAAAGTGGAAAGTCACCTTGGTTCCATTATTTCTCTCCCCACCCTCTCTACTTAATGATTGTAGATATGATTCAACTAGTTGGTTCAAGCTACTGCTGCATTGACTTTTCTGCCATGCTAGGCTGTACCATGAAGTGTAATCCAAAATGAACCCTTCCATTCAAGGGAGAGGGACTAAGGAGCTCAAAATCTTACTTGAGGCACTACTGACAGTTGATGGATGCTAAAGAAGAAAAAGTCAATTATCTGTGTAGATGTAATCCTTGATTCAACCATGCCCTAGTAGATGATCCCACACTCATGTGTGTATGGACAGCAGAAATCAACTTCCCCATCGATGAGGGTATTTCTGCTCTCATGTTCTTGTTCAGGTCTTGTGCATGTAGTCACAACCACTGTGGGTTCATGTGTACTATATCACTGCAGTATCTAGGAAACACCATTTGCTGCAGATGTTTCCCAACTCTGCATCAGGGTATCTTGCCAGAATAACAGAGAAGTACCTTCTGGGCAAAAAAAAATATCTGCTCTAAATAATATAGTGAAATATATATTTCATATTATATATAAAGGTAATCTCCAAGTGGATATAAAGAAGGAAATATCTAACTATGAATTAGGTTTAGATTATTATAGCCTAATACTACTTGTCCAGATGTTTGCAGCTTGCTCTATTTGGGTGGTTCACTTTGTTACCTGTGATTTTCAACTGTCTCTGTGTAAAGTCCTCATTCTGGAATGCTTTGTAATCATAATCTTAGGCAGATTGCTTCCTCCTTGAATACATAATGCTTCTCAGATAAATGAGTATAATAACTCACAAAATTTTATATAAGATTAACATAATTACAAAATTCCACCACACAGAATCCTTTTGATAAACATAAGCTACTGTTAAAATTTTGGTTTTGGCAGTAGCTTTTCTGTGACAGATTTACTGTTTCCAACATGTCAACAGTCACTATTCAAGTGTGTATTTATTAAGGGTAGAAAAATTTTTGGAACCTGTTGTTGTTTGAGATGCTTCATGAAGCCTGAGAATTAAGTTGTTATAATAGAGGGAAAAGAAAGTGAAGATATTCTCGGACAAACTGTAAGCATTTAATCATAGAATCATCCATCATTCCCAACTTCCCCATCATCTGCTGCTCTAGTTAGGTCTCATGATAAGCAGAAAAGGATGAGGATATGGGGAGTAAGAGGGGTAATAAGAAAAGAAAGAGCAACAGGTGAAATAAATGAATAAGAGCAAAAGAAACAGAGTAATAAGGAAATAAAAAAATAGAAGTGGAGAAACAGGAGAAGAAAGAAGAAAAAGAGGATGAATAGGAGGAATAAGAGGAAGAGAACAAGAATGGGAAGGAGAAAGAGGAAGATTATGTACAGGTGTAAGAGAAGAATGTGGAACAAGAGGGAAGAAAAAGGAGTAGTAGTAGCATAAAGAGGAGAATCAGGAGGAATAAAAGGAACTATTTAATCCCAAGAAGTAAAATAAGAAAGGACTTGATCTTTAGTGGTTTGAACATTTCAGAATCAATCATCTATGAAATAATTGGCCTGTACCTTGTTACAAGAAATTCTGAAACAATAAATTAAAAGATAGAACCAAAAGTTATGAGAAATAATTTCTCAAGCTTGAGACTATTGACTTTTTAAAATCACTAGTAGGAAGCTATCTTGTACATTTGAGATGCTTACCAGCATCCACTTATCTGAACCTAACAGAAAAAAATAACACCCTTTTAGTGTGACATGGATGTGTCTCCAGACATAAATATGCATTTTCTGGAAAGCAAAATCGTTGTCTATCATGAGTTATTGACATAGAAAGGTCACTAAGTAAATGCTAAGTTTTGGATCTGAAGTGTCCTCCAAAAAGTTTATTTGTTGAAGGATCGGTCCCCAAATTGTGAAACTGTTGAAAAGTGATTGGATTATAAGAGTGATGGTTATCATAATGAATGAGATAATAACTGAGTGCATTGTTAGCAGATGTGGTACCTAACTGGGCAAACTGGATCACTGGTTACACATATAATTGAAGGGTATACCATGTCCCCAAACTCTCTCTTTCTCTTTGCTACCTGAATCCCATAAAAGAGCAGATTTCCTTTTCTATGCACGATGTCATATTTCTTTCTTGCCACAGGCTTAAAAGTAAGCAAAAAATAATGATTACTCTTTATCAACTTGAATGGATTTAGAAGCATATGGAAACAGATATGTACGTGTCCACAAAGGCATTTCTAGAAAGATTTACCACTTTGAGGTAGGAAAACTCACACTGAATACGGATGGTACCATCCAGCAAGCTGGAATTTCATAATAAGAACCGAGAGAATAAACTCAGTATCGGTATTCATCTCACTCTGCTTCCTGGCTGAAGATGCAATGTGACCAGCTGTTTTAAGCTTCTGCTCACTTGATGTCTCTACTATGATAGACTCCACTCTGGAACTGTGAGCCAATATGTGCCCTTTCTCCTTTAAGTTTCTTTGTCTGCCATTTTGTCACAATGATGAGGAAAGTAAATAAATAATCTAGGAAATAAATAACCTGAGCTGAAACTTCTGAAATTATGGCCTATAAAAATTTTTTCACTTTTGAATTGAGTCGCTGTCACCTTGTTACAGCAATGAAAACTAACACTGGAAAGAGACCTCTGTTCTGACGTAGATACTCACCATTGATATAGAGACTGTCTTTGTCTAGGATGTAGGGACCAAGCCTGGTGATACCATTGGTCAGCTGGGTTACTTCTTGATACAACTGCTTTTGGTCCAGAGGAGGACTCATTGGGTCAGAATGGTAGAAGCAGATAGTGTTCACTCCAGTGGCTGCCCCATTCTCTTCAGACCTAGAGGGATGGAAATATGACAATGATTCATTTACAGATATGAGAGAATTGTGTATATCTCCTTCAAGTTGAGTCCTTCCTGGCTTTACACATATCTTTTAATAGGCCATGTCTACTTTCACAGCCACATTCTGTTTTAAGTCCCTTTTCTTTAGGTTTCCTACTTTGTAAAGTAAGCTCTAGAAAAGTTTGTTTAATTTTTTTCTTACTCTCATTTTTCCCTTCAGTTATTTTGTTGGCATATATCATGGCTACTACCAGATCTTTTTATTAGAATGTTCAATGTTACTAATAATACTTCTTGGAACACTTACCAGATTATCCCTCTCCAACTCCTACATTTATTTCTTCCCTCTTTCCTTCCTTTTCCCCCTACTCTTCCTTTCCACTTCTTTTTTCACTCTTTTCTCCATTCTTCTCTATCATTTTCTTCATTTCTTCTTTTCTTTCCTTTCTACTGTATTTCCCTCTTCTTTTTTTCTTCACTTATTTTTTATTCATTAATTCTGCATTCACTCTGCTACACTCTGATCTTCAATATCATAGAGATTTTCTGTGGAGGGGAGGAAGTAGAGATGGAGGATCAGGAGGTAGAACAAAAGTAAGAGGAGGTAAAAAAGAAGACAGATAAAAAGAGGAGAAGGACAAGAAACATAAGTTCACTCCCAACTCTTATATTCCCCATTACTTATGATGAACTGCCCAAGAAATAACTTGATTTCCTATGTTTCCTCTGGTTACTATACATTCACTGTCAAAGTATGGGTCAAGCATCAGAGTCTGCAGATAGTATCCACCCAGCTCCCCAGGGTCAAGCTAAAACTTCATTACTGAGCTCTTTCACACTCTGTGTAGTGTTTAATTTCTCTTTGACCTGGTTAATGCATGGTTTCAAGTTTGTGCAATCACTGCACTTTCCATATAGTGGAACTTTTGCAGGAAGAAAGTCATGGTTGCTAGGAAACAGAGTGGGACATGAAATAAAGAATTGCATGATTATTAAATGATTCAGTGCCATCTTTTCTGATCAGTGATCCTCAATGATCCACACAATTGTCATCGTGAAAATAGTTCCATGAGCAGCTTCTTCTTTCAGGAGTCCTCCCTCCCATTCACTAAATCAAAGACAATGCTTCCCTGTCTGAGTTTCCAGAAAGCCTCAATTCTTTATGATCTTTGTATTTACGTTCTTATCCACCTATCTTGAAACCCAGAAAAATTTGTCTGTGACAGAGAAGTCCTCCGTGATATAAAGAAAAGAAAGCTCACCTGATCAAGGTCAGTCTGCAGCCAGAGTAACTAGAACCAATGCTCGTATTCTTGAACAAGGACAGGAGCTGGGGGTAAGACAAAAGGCTGAGTAAGAAAGATTCATGAGATTGGGTGGGGTGAAGAAAAGGTAAACCATGGTATGCATATTGCACATTACCAGGTGATTCAAGGCTTTCTCTGTTATATTGAAGGACAAGGAGTCTGGGTTTCCCATTTCAGTTGTATAAGGCAGGTTGGTGATTGTCAAGTTGAATGTGAATGGCATCATTTCTGGAAGGATATTTGTAGCTGGAGGGGAGAGAGAGAGAGTGAGCACAACCATGAGCCTGGGTGTGAGTGTGTGTGTGTGTGTGTGTGTGTGTGTGTGTGTGTGTGAATATGGGTGTATGTGTGTATGTGGGATAGAGACAGAGAGAGAATCAATTTTCTGTTTTTGTATAGAACCTGATATGAAGAGAAGACTGATACTGTCTAATGGCTACAGTGTCCAGTAGATAAAGTCTAGGATATCCTACCCAGAGTCATTTTTGATCAACTAGAGAGAAGGAGATGGAACTTCATAGTGGATGTATGACTTCCTTTCCAAAGGGATCTTGAATTCTCAGCCCAGAATAAAGAGAGGTGACAAATTATTGACATTTCATTGACATGATAAGAGACTAAGACCTTTTAATTTCGGATGTCAGACACACCATGCAAAGGTTTCAGTGGAAAGCAGTAGCAGGAAAGATTCAGAACTCTCAAAGTGATGAGAATAAGTGATTGTTTAATGTTCAGTCCTAAATTGGATATCTACATCATTCCTTAAAAGGTTCATGGAAAATTGGGGAAGGTTTAGAAGGAATATAAGAACCAGCAGGAAATCTGGAGCGGTGAGTACTTAGGAATGCTGCATTTAACATGACAAGGCTTTTATGGTCTGGTTTTCACAGCAGATGTGATTATTTGCAGAAGATGAGATCAGTCAACATTCCATTGTATACTTGGGGAAGGTCAGGTGGATTCTCACAAAATCCTGTCTCTACTTGAGGAATGGTTGCTTAGATGAGGAGTTCATGAGGCTCCATCCCTCCCTGATGATTGGTGAGCAGTTAATATTTGCTGTAGGAGGAGCAACATTTTCTTCGGCTGCATAAAAATTTGTAAGTTGTTATGATCTTTTAAATAAGTCCTTATTCATAAAGAGACAGAAAATTAAAACTAAAAGATAGAAAATTAGTCTTATGGTTAGGAAATCTTCTTAGAGAAATGATAAAAATGTATAAAATGTCAAAGTGAAAACAAAAGAAGATATGAGCAAATGGATAGAACAGAGATTGGCTGTGCACGAAATGCATATTTGGGAGAAATTTATGGTCTATAAAAAGTCACAGAGAGTTCAGAAAAAGAAAATTGCAAAAACTAAGATTAAAAACTCCAGAATTCCAGGTTAGATAGATGCTTCAGAAGTTTAGAGCACTGACTGCTCTTCCAAAGGTCCTGAGTTCAATTCCCAACAACCACATGGTGGCTCATAACAATCTATAATGAGATCTGGTGCCTTCTTCTGGCCTGCAGGCATGCATGCAGGCCAAATACTGTATACATAATAAGTAAATAAATAAATATTTAAAAAACAGACAAACAAAAAACAAAACCCATAATTCCAAAAGCAATACATGCAATGGCCCTGAAGATAAGATGATGTGGACTACGGGAAAATGGATATGAGGCTGGTATAGCAAGACACATGGATGGAAGGGAAAGAATAGAGAAGGCTGAGAGTGGTAGACATCACATCCAAGAACTCACAGTTTGAGATCCTTTATAGTCTTCTCCAGAGTCTAGTCCAGTGAATATTCCTGACACTCCATATCCTCATCTTCCCCCTATCCTGCAGAGTCCAGTCCAGGTCCATCATGCAGTTCTTGAGCCTAGTCTGTCCAACACTGTCTATAGATCAAACTACCTCTAGGATTCTACCAGGGCCTACCAAATTGCCACAATTTTATAGGTCACTTTTGCACCACATCAAACCTCTCCACTTATGACAGTTTGAATAAGAACAGCCCCCATCAGTTCATATATTTAAATGCTCAGTCATCAGTGAGTAGAACTATTTGAGAAGGAAAAGGATCAAGACAGAAGTTGATACCAGAAAGTGGGGTACTGCTATGATAGGCATGGCAATGCTATGCATTGGAGGTAGTGGAAGACTTTGGACTCAAAAATGGGTGGGACATTTAAACAGGGCTTAATGCACTATCCTAGGAGAAGCATGGAAGATAGTGGTGCTGAGGGCAATGTGGAATATGGGTATCCTACTCAAGAGGTTACAGAGGAGAAGAATATTAGTAAGTGGTCTGATGACTCTTGTGATTTTTTGTGACTATGGCTGCTTTCTGCCTTTGTTGAATAAACAAACAAATAAAATGTTTAAGGCTAATTTGATGTGTTTTCGTTTAAGTTTGACTGTCACATGGTGATTAGTGATCACGCTTATGCAGATCTACAATTAAAAAAAAGCAAGCTGAGCAAGGAAAAATTATAAAATGTATTCAGTTTGTGGAGAAAAGGAGCACCATGGGATGTAATGGAACTAAGTCCTGTGTTCAAGGAACTAAAATGCCTAAAGAAAAGCCTGAATGCTTAGTCACCAGTGAGTAACAATATTTGAAAAGAATTTAGGAGGTAGAAAGAGAGGGTCAAATAACCGAATCTGAAATGAACATGGAAATATTACAGCAGATACATATTGCTATTGTTTTTGGTTATGCCCACCCCCAGCCAATATGTAAGTAAGTGAGTCTGTGTTTGCTAAAGACACAATGCACTTCAAACACAGAGCCCAGAAGATCCTAAACTGGAAATTATTTGAATGCCTCCTCATTGAAGACTAGCTTTCATGGTACCAGAAGTCACTGTGAAAGATTTCAAAGGAAAATACAACCAACTACCCTCAGCTATAATGCCTATGAACCACAGCAACTACTAGCATTGTACAATAACCTTATGGGGTACATAGTGGCATGCATATCTTTGTGGTAACCAATAGCTCTCTAGTTAGATTTAACACCTGTTCAAAAAGAGGTAAATCATACTTGATACTGGAAATCTAGTACTGAGAACTACTACCCAAGAAAACATACAACCTCCAATTACTAAACCAGCATAATCCTAAACAACAATCTAGACATTTGTCCTTATGCCCACAGATAAGTGCAGTCCCCACCCCTCATCAAGGCAATGTCTTTTTGCAATCAAGACCAATTCAAAGAAAATAACCAATCAAAATGCAGAACTTTGGAGCCTAGATCCAATGGATGCATTTAAAAAGCTTCCAGTGCCTAAAGCTCAGGGAACATTGATGAAGATGGTGGGCAGGGTTGTAAGAGCCAGCAAATCAAGGAATTGCCTGTGAGATTGTATGTGTTGGTAATGTCAAGATCTACACCCCAAAATTCTCACTAAAATGACTGTCTAAACATGAACTGAGCCAGGACAATTTAGAATGCCAAAGTGGATATAAAAATCAAAATTCCCCAATCCTACACACACACACACACACACACACACACACACACAAGCAAAAACAAAACAGGTACCTTAGGAATACTTAGAGTTGAATAGTGAAGAACACAGTGATTGGTTGTATAATACAGAAAGATCAGCTCTTAAAATATGTATACATTACACAGACTCAGTAGGTTACATTTGGGAATATATATATATATTCCTAATATATAATCTATATACATATATATTAATATATGTATAATATTATATTCATATACATGCATGTAGCAACAATTAATAAAAATAAGGGCTGTGAAATTGAAAAACAGCAAGGAGGGATTTTATGGGAGGGTTTGGAGAGAGGCTAGGGAAGGGGAAAATTCTAGACATAATTTCAAAAATAAAAGAAAAAAGAAAAAACTTAATTCAAATTTTAATAAAAAGCTCTTAGATCTTGGGGCTGTGAAGAGAGATCTATGGGTGAGAGTGCTTGTTATGCAAGAGTGAGGGCCTGAGTTCAATCCTTACACCCATGTAAAAATTAGGCTTAGCTTTATGTGTGCCTTCAACACCAGCACAGTGATGTGGGTGGAGACAGGAGGCTCTCTGGGGATTCCTCACTGCCAGACTAGTTCCAAGTTCAGTTAAAGACTTTACCTTAAAGGAATGAAGTGAAGAGTGATAGAGAATACCTGGTGTTCTCCTCTTGTCACTGAATGCAAACACCACACACACACCCAGACACACACACACACACACACACACACACACACACACACACACTAATGAATGAATGAATGAATGAAGAAATGTTAGAAAATGGATCACCCATTCTTTGTTTTGTTTTGGGGTGGTTTTTTGTTGTTGTTGTTGTTGTTTGGGTTTTTTTGTTTTGTTTTGAGACAGGGTTTTCTGTGCATTTCTGGCTGTACTGGACTCACTTTTTAAACCAGGCTAGCCATGAGCTCACAGACATCCACCTGCTTCTATCTTCTGAGTGCTGGGATTAAAGGCGTGCACCACCATGCCCGGCATGAATCACCCATTCTAAGGCTCAGGGAACATTATGGAAGATGGTACAGAAGAAATTTAAGAATCAAAGGAAAGGCTTGTGTGTTATAAAAATCTGTCTTCCAGGTATGCCATGGTTGTTGCAGTCTTAAACTCACAGTAGCTGTGATAATCTGTACAATAGCTGCTAATAGATACAGTATTTATAAAGGAAACCAATACAATCAGTAACAGGAAAATGTAGAATGAGGAATTATTGCTTAATGTGTACTAAATTTTAATTTGGGGTGATTAACATTATTTGGAGGTTTGTGGACATGGCTTAATGGCACAGTAATTGTAAAGTATGTGAGGTCCTCGAGTCTATCCCTAGGAATCCAGGAGCAAATGGGAACCCAATAACTGCCTGAATACTGAAAGTGGTAGTGGTTGCACAACAACTGTATATATTTTATATATTACCACGATAATAAAACATGCTTACTTGGCCTTGAAGACACATTCTCAGGGGACCATGTGGGCATTCTAGGTGGAGTCAGAAGGGCAAAAGAACTTCCATGTAGTATAGTTGTGGTCTTGAGCCCAGTTGGTCTTGAACTTGTGGTAGCTAAATGAGTGGTCTCACTTGTAGTTTCCAGGTCAGTGGTTGGGCTTGTTGAAGACTCTGATGGTTTCAAGATCATGGTGGGACTTATGACATCAGTGACAAAATCTGAAAGTTTAATTGCAGTTTGAGATGGTGTAGTTTCTATGCTCTGTGAAGTTGCAGTGCCAGATTTGCTAGTTGTAGGAATACCAGGAAACCCAGGGATAATAGAGGATATAGTGTATTCTGCTGAAGGGCTTATGGAAGCCCATAAGCCTGTGGTGCCTGGTAAAACAAGGGAAGGAGTTACAGTTAGAATGGCTGTGCTTGTCTCAGTCTCAGTGTGGATGGAGAGAGAGGCTGCTTCTTCAGAAGCACCAGATGAAAGAATTGTGCCTGAACTGATGTCTACCACAGAAGCTGAGGAAGTGATGTCTGAGTCACTGTAAGAAAATGTGGGAATTATTCTGGGAAGTGCTGTGCTAGAGAGACTGGAAAGTGTTGAAGTAGCTTCTTTTCCAGAATGGGTGTCCCACAAGGCTGTGATCTCTGTTTGATCTGCATGAGTAGCCAGAGTTGGAGTGGTTATATGGGTCTCTATTGCAGATGTAGTTGTCAGTGATGTCATCATTTCTGTTACACCAGGAAAGATAGCCAGAGTAGAAATGCTTGGACTGGGTTGTCCCATAACATGGGTGACTGATGACATTGTAGAATGTGGTTTAGAATGAATAAGAGTTGGTGAGGCCATCAAGTCTGGAATACTAGGTAAGATGGATGTTGTTAAAGTATTCCAGGTGTTTTCTCCTTCAGGAGTGGTGACCATTGAGGCTGGGGTCTCAGGTTTACCCAGAGAAGCATTCAGAATTGAAGATGGTGATGGGCTTTCTGTGACAGAGCTAGTGACCAATGATGTTATCTTTTCTGTTACACCAGGAGAAACACCCAGAGTTGAAATGGCTAAACTAAGTTGTCTGTCAACAGGGGTGACCAATGAAATTGTGGTATGTGGTTCAGATGTAAAAAGAGATGGTGAGGTCATCATGTCTGGAATAGTAGGTGAGATGGTAGAAGTTAGAACAGGTAAAGTGGCTTCTCTTTGAGAATGAGTCACCAAAGAGGCTGTGGCCTTTGGTAGACTTGGGGTAAAAGCCACAGTTAAAGACATGGGATGTATTTCTGTGCCCAAGTGTGTGCTCAGTGATGATGTCTCTTCTGTTACATCTGGAGAAACTGTCATTTCAGGAAAATTTAAACTGGGCTGTGCATTGTGATGGGTGAACAATGATTTTAAGGTCTGTGTTTCAGTAAAAGTATAGTTCTGAGTTTTTGAGGTTAGCATGTCAGGAATGCTAAGTGAGATGGTTGCAGATGGAACTCCTGAAGTATTGCCTGTTTCAAGATGAGTAAACCATGGGGCTGTGGTCTCAGGTTGACTTGGAGAAAATGTCAGAGTTGAAGTCACTGAATAAATTTCTGTGTCAGAGTTAGTGCCCAGTGATGATATGATTTCTGTTATATCGGGAGAAACAGACAGAGTAGACATGGCTGAACTGGGTTGTTTTCCAACATGGGTTACCAATGAAACTGTGGTATGAGGTTCAGGAGGAATAAGAGTTGGTGAGGTCATCATGTCTGGAACACTAGCTGAAATGATCATAGGTAGAACCTGTGAAGTGACTTCTGTTTCAGAAAAGATGACCCCTGGGATTGTGGTGTCTGGTTGACCTGAAGAAACAGACAGACTTGAAGTCATTGCATAGATTTCATTACCCAACTCAGCGAATAGTGATGGGGTCACCTCTGTCACTTCTGGAGAGATATGGTGAGTAGACACAGATAAACTGGGCCATGCTCCATCATGGGAGACCAATGATGTTATGGTCTGGTTATCAGGATAAGTGTTGTTCTGAGTTTTTGAGGTTAGCCTGTCTCTAATGCTAGGTGAGATGGTTGTAGAGAGAACTCCTGAAGTATTGTCCATTTCAGGACGGGTAAAGCATGGGGCTGTGGTCTCAGGTTGACCTAGAGAAACAGACAGAGTTGAAGTTGCTGAATGAATTTCTGTGTCAGAGGTAGTGACCAGTGATGGTATGATTTCTATTATAACTGGAGAGACTGGCAGAGTAGACATGGCTGAATTGGGTTGTTTTCCAATATGGGTGACCAATGAAACAGTGGTATGATGTTCAGAAGTAATAAGAGTTGGTGAGGTCATCATATCTGGAACACTAGTTGAAATGGTTGTATGTAGAACCTCTGAGGTGGTTTCTGTTTTAAAATGGGTGACCATTGGGACTGAGGTCTCTGGTTGACCTGAAGAAACAGGCAGAGTTGAAGTCACTGTATAGTTTTCTTTGCCCAAGTTAGTGAAGAGTAGCGGTGTCACAGGTGGAGAGATAATGTGAGTAGACACAGATAAACTAGGCTGTGCCTGTGAATCAGAAGAAATGTGGTTCTCAGTTTTAGTTTTTATCATGTCTGCAACACTAGGTGAGATGGTTGTAGATAAAACTCCTGAAGCATTGTCTCTTCCAGGATGGGTGAACCACTGAGCTGTGGTCTCAGGATGACCTGAGGAAACTACCAAAGTTGAAGTCTCTAAATGCCTTTCTGTGTCAGAGTTAGTGACCAGCGATGGTATGATTTCTGTTATACCAGGAGAGACAGGCAGAGTAGATGTGGCTGAAATTGGCTGTCCCCCAATATGGGTGACCAATGAAACTGTGGTATGAGTTTCAGAAGGCATAAGAGTTGGTGAGGCCATCATGTCAGGAACACTAGTTGAAATGTTTTCAGGTAGAACCTCTGAGGTGGCTTCTGTTTCAGAATGGGTGACCATTGGAGCTGTGGATTCTGGTTGACCTGAAGAAACAGGCAGACTTGAAGTCATTGCATAGATTTCATTACCCAATTCAGTGAATCGTGATGGTGTCACCTCTGTCACTTCTGGAGAGATAGGATGAGTAGAGACAGATACACTGGGCTGTGCTCCATCATGGGAGACCAATGATGTTATGGTCTGGTTATCAGGATAAGTGTGGTTCTGAGTTTTTGAGGTTAGCATGTCTCTAATGCTAGGTGAGATGGTTGTAGAGAGAACTCCTGTAGTATTGTCCATTTTAGGATGGGTAAACCATGGGACTTTGGTCTCAGGTTGATCTAGAGAAACAGTCAGAGTTGAAGTCACTGAATGAATTTTTGTCTCAGAGTTAGTGGCCAGTGATGGTATGATTTTTATTCTTTCTGAAGAGACTGGCACAGTAGACATGGCCGAACTGGGTTGTTTTCCAATATGGGTGATCAATGAAACTGTGGTATGAGGTTCAGAAGGAATAAGAGTTGATGAGGTCATCATATCTGGAACACTAGTTGAAATGGTTGTATGTAGAACCTCTGAGGTGGTTTCTGTTTCAAAATGGGTGACCACTGGGACTGAGATCTCTGTTTGACCTGAATAAATAGACAGATTTGAAGTCTTTGCAAAGTTTTCATTGCCCAAATTAGTGAAGAGTGATGGTGTCACAGGTGGAGAGATAGTGTGAGTAGCTACAGATAAACTGGGCTGTGCTCCCCCGTTGATGACCAATGATGTTATGGTCTGGTTATCAGGATAAGTATAGTTCTGAGTTTTTGATGTTATCATGTCTGGAACACTAGGTGACATGGTTGTAGATAAAACTCCTGAGGTATTGTCTGTTTCAGGATGGGTAAACCATGGGGCTGTGGTGTCAGGTTGACTTGGAGAAACAGTCAGAGTTGAAGTCACTAAATGCCTTTCTGTGCCTGAGCTAGTGACCAGTAATGGTATGATTTCTGTTGTATCTGGAGAGACAGGCAGAGTAGACATGGCCGAACTGGGTTGTTTTCCAATATGGGTGACCAATGAAACTGTGGTGTGAGGTTCTGAGGGAATAAGAGTTGGTGAGGTCATCATCTCTGTAACACTAGTTGAAATGGTTGTAGGTAGAACCTCTGAGGTGGCTTTTGCTTCAGAAAAGATGACCCATGAGGCTGTAGTCTTTGGTTGACCCGAAGAAAGAGGCAGAGTTGAAATCATTGCATGGGTTTCATTGCCCAAGTCAGTGAATAGTGACTCTGTCACCTCTGTCACATTTGGAGAGATAGTGTAAGTGGACACAGATAAACTGGGCTGTGCTGCACTATAGGTGACCAATGAGGTTATGGTGTGTGTATTGGCAAATGTGTTGGTCTGAGTTTTTGTGGACAACTCTGGAACACTGGGTAAGTTGGTTGTAGACAGAAACCCTGAAGTCCCTTCTCTACCTGGATGGGTGATCCATGGAGACATGGATACTGGTTGATCTGGGGAAACATACAAAGTTGAAATTTCCAAATGCCTTTCTATGTCAGAGCTAGTGACCAGTGATGGTATGATTTCTTTTATATGTGGAGAGACAGGCAGAGTAGACATTTCTGAAATTGGCTGTCCCCCAACATGGGTACCCAATGAAATTATGGTATGAGATTCAGAAGGAATAAGAGTTGGTGAGGTCACTATGTCTTCAACACTAGCTGAAATTATCATAGGTGAAACCTCTGAAGTGACTTCTGTTTTAGAATAGGTGCCCCCTGGGACTGTGGTCTCTGGTTGACCTGAAGAAACAGGCAGAGTTGAAGTCACTGCATAGTTTTCTTTGTCCAACTTAGTGAAGAGTGATGGTGTCACAGGTGGAGAGATAATATAAGTAGACACAGATAAACTAGGCTGTGCCTGTTCATGGGTGACCAATGATGTCATGGTCTGTGAATCAGAAGAAATGTGGTTCTGAGTTTTTGATGTTATGTCTGGAATGCTAGGTGAGATGGTTGTAGATAAAACTCCTGAAGTATTGTCTCTTCTAGGATGGGTGAACCTTTGGTCTGTGGTCTCAGGTTGACCTGAAGAAACTACCAAAGTTGAAGTCTCTAAATGCCTTTCTGCACCAGAGCTAGTGACCAGTGATGGTATGATTTCTGTTATACCAGGAGAGACAGGCAGAGTGAAAGTGGCTGAAATTGGCTGTCCCTCAACATGGGTGACCAATGAAACTGTGGAATGAGGTTCAGAAGGAATAAGAATTGGTGAGGACACCATGTCTGGAACACTAGATGAAATGTTTGTAGGTAGAACCTCTGAGGTGCCTTCTATTTCAGAATGGGTGACCACTGGAACTGTGGATTCTGGTTGACCTGAAGAAACAGGCAGAGTTGAAGTCATTGCATAGATTTCATTATCCAATTCAGTGAATCGTGATGGTGTCACCTCTGTCATATCTGGAGAGATAGGGTGAGTAGACACAGATAAACTGGGCTGTGCTCCACCAAGGGTGATCAATGATGTTTCGATCTGGTTATCAGGATAAGTGTGGTTCCAAGGTTTTGATGTTATCATGTCTCTAATGCTAGGTGAGATAGTTGTCGATAAAACTCCTGCAGTATTGTCTCTTCCAGGATGGGTGAACCATTGGTCTGTGGTCTCATACTGACCTGAAGAAACTACCAAAGTTGAAGTCTCTAAATGCCTTTCTGTGTCAGAGTTAGTGACCAGTGATGGTATGATTTCTGTTTTACCAGGAAAGACAGGCAGAGCAGACGTGGCTGAAATTGGCTGTCCCCCAACATGGGTGACCAATGAAACTGTCGTATGAGGTTCAGAAGGAATAAGCATTGGTGAGGTCATCATGTCTGGAACACTAACCGAAATGATTGTAGTTAGAACCTCTGAAGTTTCTTCTGTTTTGGAAAGGGTGCCCCCTGGGACTGTGGTCTCTGGGTGACCTGAAGAAACAGACAGATTTGATGTCATTGCATAGGTTTCATTACCCAAGTCAGTGAATCGTGACAGTGTCACCTCTGTCACATCTGGAGATATAGGGTGAGTAGACACAGATGAACTGGACTGTTCTCCACCATGGGTGACCAATGATGTTATAGTCTGGTTATCAGGATAAGTGTGGTTCTGAGGTTTTGATGCTGGCATGTCTCTAATGCTAGGTGAGATGGTTGTAGAGAGAACTCCTGATGTATTGTCCTTTTCAGTATGGGTGAACCATGGGGCTGTGGTCTCAGGTTGACCTGGAGAATCAGACAGAGTTAAAGTCACTGAATGAATTCCTGTGTTAGAGTTAGTGGCCAGTGACAGTATGATTTCTGTTATATCTGGAGAGACAGACAGAATAGACATGGCCGAACTGCGTTGTTTTCCAATACGGGTAACCAATGAAAGAGTGGTATGATGCTCAGAAGGAATAAGAGTTAGTGAGGTCATCATATCTGGAACACTAGTTGAAATGTTTGTATGTAGAACCTCTGAAGAGGCTTCTGTTTCAAAATGGGTGAACATTGGGACTGAGGTCTCTGGTTGACCTGAAGAAACAGGCAGAGTTGAATTCACTGCATAGTTTTCATTGCCCAACTTAGTGAAGAGTGATGGTGTCACAGGTGGAGAGATAGTGTGAGTAGGCACAGATAAACTAGGCTGTGCCTGATCGTGGGTGACCAATGATGTTATGGTCTGTGAATCAGAAGAAATATGGTTCTGAGTTTTTGATGTTATCAAGTCTGGAGCGCTAGGTGAGATGGTTGTAGATAAAACTCCTGAAGTATTGTCTCTTCCAGGATGGGTGAACCATTGGTCTGTGGTCTCAGGTTTACCTGAAGAAACTACCACAGTTGACATCTCTAAATGCCTTTCTGTGCCAGAGCTAGTTACCAGTGATGGAATGATTTCTGTTATACCAGGAGAGACAGGCAGAGTGAAAGTGGCTGAAATTGGCTGTCCCTCAACATGGGTGACCAATGAAACTGTGGAATGAGGTTCAGAAGGAATAAGAATTGGTGAGGACACCATGTCTGGAACACTAGTTGAAATGGTTGTAGGTAGAACCTCTGAGGTGACTTCTGTTTCAGAATGGGTGAGCATTGGAACTGTGGACTCTGGTTGACCTGAAGAAACAGGCAGAGTTGAAGTCATTGCATAGATTTCATTACCCAAGTCAGTGAATCGTGATGGTGTCACCTTTGTCACATCTGGAGAGATAGTGTGAGCAGACACAGATACACTGGGCTGTCTTCCACCATTTGTGACCAATGATGTTATGGTCTGTGTATCAGAAGAAGTGTGGTTCTGAGTTTTTGATGTTATCATATCTGAAATGCTAAGTGAAATGGTTGTAAATGGAACTGGTGAAGAATTCTCTTTTCTAGTATGGGTGACCCATGGTGCTGTGGTTTCAGGTTGAACTAGAGAAAGAGCCAGGGTTGAAGTCACTGAATGGTTTTCTGTTCCATAACTAGTGTCCAGCGGTGGTATAATTTCTGTTGTATCTGGAGAGACAGGAAATATAGCCATGCCTGCACTGGGCTGACTCCCAGCATGGGTGACTAATGAAACTGAGGTATTTGGCTCAGAAGGAATAAGACCTGGAGAGGTCATTATTTCTGGAACATTAATTGACAGTAAGGTATGAAGAACTTCTGAAGTAGATTCTTTTCTAGGTTGGGTGACCCCTGGTGATCCAGTCTCTGATTGACCTGGGGATACAGGCAGCTTTGAAGGCCCTGCATTGCTTTCTGTGCCCAAGTCAGTGAGAAGAGTTGGTGTCACTTCTGTTATACTTGCAGAGATAGCGTGAGTAGACACAGATAAACTTGGCTGTCGCCCATCATGGGTGACCAATGATGTTAAAATCTGTGTATCAGGAGTGTGGTTAGGAGTTGTTGATGTCATAATGTGTGGAAGACTAGATGAGATGGCTGTAGATAGAACTGCTGAAGTCTTTTCTTGACCAGGATGGGTGACCCATGAGGCTGTTTTCCCAGGTGGACCTGAGGAAACAGAAAGAGTTGAAGTCACTAAATGGTTTTCTGTGCTAGAGGTAGTGTCCAGTGATGGTACCACTTCTGTTATACCAGGAGAGACAGATAGAGTAGATCTAGCTGAACTGGGATGTTCCTCAACATGGGTGACTAATGAAACTGTGGTATGTGGTTCAGAAATATGAGTTGGTGAGATCACCATTTCTGGAACACTAGTTGAAGTGGTGGTTGGGAGAACCCCTGAAGTGGATTCTGTATCAGAGTGGATGACCCATGGAGCTCTGGTGTATTGGTGATCCTGGGGAATAGCCAGTGCAGAAGTCACGGCAAAGCTGTTTTTGTCCAATGTAGTGAATGATGCTAGTGTCAGTTCTGTTATACCTGGAGAGATAACCTGTGAAGACACAGATAAACTGGGCTGTTCCTCTGCATGGGTGACCAATGATGTTACAGTCTGTGTATAAAAGGAAGTGTGGTTCTGAATTTTTGAGGTCATAATGTCTGGGACAATAGGTAAAATGGTTGTAGATAGAACCACTGAAGCCTCTTCTCTACCAGGATAAGCGACCCATGGGGCTGTGACCTTTAGTTGACCTTTGGACACAGCCAGAGTTGAAATTACTGAATGGGTTTCTGTGCCAGAGATAGTGTTCAGTGATGGTATCATTTCTATTATACCTGGAGAAACAGGCAGAGCAGACACATTTGAAATGTGCTGTCCCCCAACATGGGTGGCCAATGAAACTGTGGTATGTGGTTCAGAAGGAACAAGAATTGTTGATGTCATCATTTCTGCAACACTAGTTGAAATGGCAGTGGTAGATAAAACTTGTGAAGTGGCTTCCCTTCCAGAGTGGGTGACCCATAGGACCGGAGCCTTTGGTTGACCTATGGAATCAGAGGTGTTTGAGCTCTTTGCATAACTTTCCATGTTGAAGCTAGTAAAAAGTGATGGCGTCACTTCTGTTACACCTAGAGTGACAGCCTGAGTATACATAGATGGACTGGGCTGTCCTTCTGCATGAATAACCAATGCTATTTTAGTCTGTGCTTCAGAAGGAGCATGGTTCAGAGTTGTTGAGATTATCATGTCTGGCACACTAGGTGAATAGTTTGTAATTAGAACCCCTGAAATGGCTTCTTTTTTCAGGGTGGGTAAACCAAGAGGTTGTGGTCTTTGCTAGATTTGGGGTAAAATTTACAGTTGAAGTTGTATGGCTTTCTGTGCCCTTGTTAATGACAGAAGATGGGGTTCCTTCTATTATGCCGAGAGCCACAGTTATGGTTGAATGGGGCTGTTCCTCAGCATCGGGTACCAATGAAGTTGTAGTCTGTAGTTTAGGATTGTGATTTACAGATTTTGAGCTCACCATGCTTCTAACACTAGGTGAAATGTTTGTACTTAACACTTTTGAAGTGGCTTCTATTTCAGGATGAGTGATCCATCAGGTTGTGGTCTCTGATTGACCTAGGGAAATAGTCTGATTTCTTGTATGTATTCCTGTCCCAGTGCTAGTGGGCAATAATCTCATTATTTCTGTTACAGCTGGAGAATCAGCAGAAATATTATACATGGGTGAACTGGTCTTTCCCCCAGCATGAGAGATCAGAGAAATTGTGGTATGCTGTTCAGTAGGTGAAAGAATCAGAATTGGTTTATTTGTCCTTGCATTATCCTTAGAACTCTGGTCCTTTAAGGTTATCATATATGGAATACTAGATGAGATAGCTATAGTTGAAACAGCTGATCTGCCTTCTTGTTCAATAGTAGTAGTTTCTGGAGGTATGGTATCAGATTCAATATGGAAAAAACTTGGGCTTGTTCTGGGAACCCTGGGGCTGGTCTTTTCAGCATTCATAACAAATGGTGCTGGTGCATCTGCTTCACCAAATAAAGCAGTAAAAGTTGTAACAGAAGAGCCATCTTCTGACATTGAAGAAAGGGTTTTTTGTGATGTTGTTTTCTCCAGTTTTTGTGAATAACTTGTTATTGTTGGGGAAATTGTATTGTTGTATATCTCAGTCAAAATTTTGGTGTTTGAAGTGACAGTGGAACTGGCCTTCAGAGCTGTGGCAGTGGTCTCTGTTTTTACTGTCCCTTCCATGGGTAGATCTGTAAGGTGAGACATGCAACACAATTGTAAAAATGTTTATCCTTTCTAGATTGGCAATTCATAATTTTTCTCTACATAATGAAAGAGAGAGAAGTGTCTTGTAGTGCAGCTTTCCTGGGATATAGGTGTCACACTCTGAGCTGTGGGAAAGGGTATTGTGAATTTTGTTACATTAATCATGTTTTCTCCAACTCCTGCTTTTTAAATTTTCTGGTGTATGTGTGTGTAACAGAATCACCTTTTCCCCAGGCCAGCCTTAAATTCACTACTTAGCTGAGAGTGTTCTTAAACTTTTGATCTGCCTGCCTCCTAAGTACAAAGATTATAGATATCCACCATCACATTTAGTTTATATTTTGCTAAGAATAAAAACTTGGGGCTTTATGACTTCTAGGCAAGTATGCTACCAACTGAGCTACATCTTTAGCCCTCCTTTATCCCTTTGGGCTGCTACTCCTCCATAAATTTATGACACACTAATCTAATCCTTGTTCGCCTCTATTTTCTGTACTGCCCAAGTTTAAGCTCTTCTCTCCTCCTGATATACATGTCCTTCATCAGGACCCATCATTTCTAGTCATTTTCATGAGCAAGTTTAAATCCACCTTCCCTGAGAAATTCATTATATTTCATTTTCTTCATATTTTATGACCACAGTATCTGAACTGTACACAGACATATGTGGAAAGGCAGACTATCCCAAGATTTTCTCAAAGGCCCTGGTGAAAGGACAAAGGGGACTTTAGTTCTGTGCTACTGACCATTAGTGTACTTGGCAAGGCCAGACTGATGCTGGAGCCCATGACTATTAAGAGTCAAGGTTGTAGTTTCTATGAACCATATTTTTCTCACTGGGCTGTGGTTATCAATACTCACAAAGCTGTGTCTTAGGTATCATATTTTCTGTTTTTAAACATTGTCTGATTTATCTCTCCACTCAGCTTGACCATTTCCACCCTACAGCCTTAAAAATAGTATATGATGCTATATTTCTTAATAAATTTGCTTGATATATGTCATAAACTTATGCAAGATCTCCTAGTCCCAGCTATTACTTTTTTCTTCTATATTTCCTGACCTTTTACTTATACGTAGTCCTCCCACTTAGCACCTTGCCATTTGGTACCATTATTCATGCTGAGTTGAGTCAGATATGAGGCAATGACCCATAGATGTAAGATACCTATACACCTATACAAATGAAATTAAATAAAACATAGAAAAATAATTAAAAGCATATTTTAAAATAATTTAATAACCTAAAGGTAGAACTACCATATTATACTTTTGGATATACTCAAATCAAATGAAAAGGTCAGCATATCAAAACAATATTATACATCTATGTTTATAGTGGCCTTTTACATGATAGGAAGATATGGAGTCACCCTAGTTGTCCACATACGATGAATGTGGCAAGATATATATATATATATATATATATATATATATATATATATATAGTATTACACAGCTAAAAAGAACATAATCTTAGGAAAATAGAACTGGTCATCATAACAAAGCACAGAAGAAATGACAAATTTTGTCTCATGTGTGGAAAGTAACTTTTTAAAAACAGTCTGATATACAGGATAAAATTTTAAGCAAGAGGATAACAATCTGTGGGAAGAATGAGAGAAAGGCATACAAGACAGTATAGTGGGGCGTATAGATGACATCAAAGTATCCACTCAGGGATGTTGACTTTCTTGACAGAGTTGTGACACTGGCTGATTGTACATGCTTGGGTGGATGTTTCTATGCCCTGAACACATGGGCAGCACTAATTGGACTCAGAGGATTATTTTCTTTTTTAAAGGGACATTAAGTAAGGCTTGTGGGTTCCCAGAAGAGGAATAAAATGAGGGAGTGAGAATGGACATGGTTTAAATACATTATGTACCAAAATTTATTGTATCATTAAAAACTAAATTTTATAATAGGTCAAAGCATCTTTTATACATTTATACTTTTATATATATTTATACTTTTGTAGATTTATACATTATACATAAATGCATTAATTTCTAAAGTTATCATAATAATTATCATAATAAAAATAGTCTTATCTTTAAAGTATTTGCAAGTAGTCTCATTAATGTGTGAGGCGTGGGCCTGAAGAGATGGCTCAGTGGCTAAGAGCACTGGCTGCTCCTTGAGGACCTGGGTTCAATTCACAGGACTCACATGGCACTTTACAGTCTATAACTCCATTTCAGGGAAATCAGATGCCCTCTTCTGGCCTCCATGGGAAACTACATGCATGTGGTTGATATACAACATAGATCCAGACAAAACACTCATGCACATAAAAATAAACACATTTTTTTAAATGTAGGAAGTTTGCTCTCCAGTCACAGAGTAAAGAGTAAATATATATATATATATATATATATATATATATATATATATATAT